>CAUYRT010025668.1:0-39129 GCA_963574885.1 Lepilemur ruficaudatus | reverse complement strand
AAATGAATTTATCACCATTTCCACCTAACTGTGTCACTGCCAACACGCCTTGGCTTTTGGTGAACCCTTCCACCTATCAAAAGTCCAAATGCCTGAAAAAATTTCCAAAGCATTATTCTAAATGACTTATACTCAGTATATCCTTATCTGCCACAGCTTTATATAATTTGAAATCAAAAATACTTAAATTTCATTTGATTGACTCATGAGGCTATTTTAATATTATGTTCTTAACTGTTGTCAGGAGCCAATAGAAAAAAAGTCAAACAAGAAATATTTCTGAATTTTAAGTGAACTATTTTTAAAGATGTTGAATGTAATTTGTGTCAGTTCTCACAGAATAAATTTCTTTAAAACTAGCTTTACCAATATCAGAAATGGTAAAGCTATACCTAAAGATTATACAGATATTAGAAAGATATTAAGATATTTTGAATAATTTGATGCTAGTAAATTTGACAATTTAGATGAAATGGAGAAATTACTTAAAAAACATAACTTTCCAAAATAGGAACAAGAAGAAATAAAGCCTAATAGAAATAGTTATAAAAATATGACTATTAAAGATATTAAGTTCAAAATTAAAACCTATCCCATAAAGAACATGTAAATCTTCACTGGTGAATTCTCCCAAACATACAAGTATGAAATAACACCAATCCTTTCCAACCGCTTCCAGGAATTAGAATAAAATGTTAACACTTCCCAACTCATTTTTATAACAAAATCTAAAAGAACCTTATTAAAAAGGAAAAGTATAGGTCAATCTTGCATGAAGATTAATTCAAATATTAAACAAAATGTTAGCAAATGTAACCCATCAAGTTAAAAAATAACACAGTTGTGATTGTTGTAGAAATGCAAGGTTGTTTAATATTTGAAAATCAAGCTGTATTATTTACTGCATTAAAAAATAAAAAGGAGGAAATTAAACTGTTATTAGTTGTCAACATGGTTATATACATAGAAAATTCAAATGAAGTACAGATAGGCTATTGGAATTAATTTATCAAGATCACTGGACACATAGTCAATAGAAAAAATTTTTCTTTTCTTTTTCAGCAACAAAAAATAGAAAATGGAATATAAAAAAAACCCACTTAGAATACCATCAAAAGCTGTCAAGTACCTAAGAATAAATTTTTAAAAAGAAAAAAAAGAATGCCTCCAGAATACTCTAAAACATTATCAAAAAATTAATGAATACCTAAATAAATGTGGAAATATGTTATAGTATATTCAAGAATTGTAATGCTGAATATATAATGATGTTTATTCTCAAATGTACCTATAAATTTAATATAATTGCAATCTGAATCTCAACAAGGTTGTTTTAAAATAGAAATTGACAAGAAGATTCTAAAATTGAAAAGTAAATACAATGGACCAAGAATGGCAAAAACAACTTTTAAGAGTAGAACAAAGTTGAAATATTTATACACAATCAAGACTTACTATAAAGCTACAGTATTAAAACTGTGATATTGGGGCAAAGACAGATCAGTGGAACAAAATTGAGAGTCTAGAAACAGACTCCACCACATATGATCACCAGATATATGACAAAGGTGTCAGTGCAATGTAGTGTGTGTGTTTGTGAGGGGCAGTCTTTTTAGTAAATGACTTTGGGTAAATTGAATATTCATATGGAAAAATGAACCTGGACTCCTAGCACACATCAAACCCAAGTATCAACTCAAAATGGATTATAGCACTAAAGGTAGAATACTAAGGCTTCTAGACAATAACAATGAACAAAAATCTTCATGATCTTGGGACAGGTGGCAAGAAACCAAAAGCACTAACTTTGAAGAAAAACAATAGATAAATTAGAGGTCATTAAAATTAAGATGTTCTTTTCATTTAAATCACCATTAAGAGTGTGAAAAGGCAAGCCACAGACTGGAAGAACATTTTTGCAATATGTATATCCAAAAAATGACTAGTATCCAGAATAAAGAACTCCTACAAATCACTAAAAAAAGTGCACACAGCCCAATGAGAAAATGGAGAAAGATGAACAAGCACCTCACAAAAGAAGAGATCCAAATAGCCAATCAGTACATAAAAGTTGCTCCCATCATTTCAGGATAATACAAATTAAAACTATAATGAAATATTATTACATATTCACTAGAATGGCTGTTAAACAAAGCAACAAAAAGCAACAAACCTGGCAAGTAACAAAGGTTGGGAGGATATGGAGCAATTGGAACTCTCATTCCCTGCTGCTAAGAGCGTAAATTTGTACAGTCACTGTGGAGAACTGTTTTGGCAGTTTTTATAAAAGCTGATTATACCTGATGGCCCCGCAGTCCTAATATCAGGTATTTACTGAAATGTATAATATGTACAACGAAACCACATAGTAAGTTGATAAACATGCTTTTTTTGTACAATATGATTTTGATGTATTTCATCTTAGAATTAACTTTTAAAGTAAAAGTAATTGCCAAAATAAATTATACCATGATTTTTACATTTAAATAACAAATTAGAAGAATTTTAGTAATAACATTAAGACATTGTCTTCTGTTTCTCCAGTTTATACTTGAAACTGCTCTGACAAAGTTTGTTAGTTTCTCTTATCCTTTTTTTTTTATCTAGAAGCAAAACGTGTGTGTTAACTTAATTGCCATTTTATTCAGCAATGCAATAAAATAATTACACTTGTAATGGTGCAACCTATTAAAAATCAGAATGTAACTATCATCTCACATTCATAGAAATTGAATTTCTCTAAAAATAAGCTCATCTGACCTAAAGGGTAAATTTCCTAGAGGCCAAATCTGGAAGTAGGGAGTAAATTTTTCTTAAAAACACCACCCAGTATTGGAGAGTCCTTTTTTAAGTGTATGTTTTAGCCCAATGTTTTTAAATGTGTTTAAGTGATTTCATTAATAAAATACTAAAAATTTAAAGTAGAATCAATGATTATCTAATTTTTGGATGTACACTAATAAATATTTGGGATACCTAACAAAATCTAAAGGAAACTTGCTTTACATAATATTTACTTGCATGCTAATAAAAACAACTATGTGGCTGGCTGGGTTTATGACATCTCCTGCCTTAGATTTTGGAAGACATACAGCAGAGGACATCTGACAATGTCTGGAGATATTTTTGGTTGTCATAACTGGGGGTGGGAGGGTGGGAGGTGCCATTGGTAGTAAGTGGAGGCTAGGAATGCTGCTAACATGCTGCAATGCACAGGATGCCCCCACAACAATTATTTGACTCCAAATGTCAATAGTGTGGAGGTTGAGAAACCCTGACATACAGTTAGTTACCTTTCTTGATGGACTCCAAAACCACCTTTTGTCCAAAGGTACAGACTTAAATCAAAAGAAAGAATGAAAGGAGCCTTTTTTTTGTATTTGATTCTTCTTATGATGTTTGCATATCTTCAAATAGGAAATATACAAAAGCACATGAAAGCTATTATAATCTGAATTCTAGTGCTTTTTTTCTGGTACATACATTGAAGCATCTGATTGTTGTATCAGGTCTTCATATGATTCTCACAGCAGAGCTATGTCTTACTCCTAGAGCTGGTCGTTGCAATCAGTACACATTTTCTTCATGAGTTATTAAATTGGAGTTTGGAAAAACCTAATAGACATCTGATTTTTTTTAAATGATGGTAGGCTCACTTTCTGGCCTCTCTCTCTCTTTTTGATTGCTAAAAATTGCCTGTGTTTAAGGCAGCTGTATCTGAAAACAGAACTCAAATGATACACAGGAGACAGTGCCCTTTCTGAACTCACATTATTTCTCTAATGATGTTTTCCTAACTGTCAAGTACTGTACATCTAGTAGAGATGAAACGTTGAACATTTTGTAATAGAAAGGGAAGGAAGAAAACAAATTGTGAAACAGTTTGTGTTTAGATTTTATACGCTATTTCTTTCATTAAGCTGATTTTCTGGCCTACAGATTCTGCTACCGTGAGATCCACTGGAGGATGTGGCCATGTCTTTAAATTCATAGTGAAGACTATTAGATGTACCTGAGTTTTGAATTAAAGCAATGAACCAAAAATGAATGCTTTGTGTTTTTATTCCTTTTGCTCAGCATTAACGAAAACCTGCCATTGAGAGGCTGCACAGAGCATGAGCAATAAGCCATTCTTAATTTCAAGGCCCTGGATCCACTCTGGAAATACATCTTCTCCCTGAATCTCATTTCCTTCTAGTCCTTGTAATTATTAATATTTGTGGCAATTCTTTTGCTTTATTTACTCCTTGAGTTTTTCTTCTGTTGGAGCAAGACCTTTGATTCATGGCAGAAACCTTTGGAAATGGGGTAGGCATTTTTTCTAGGAGTGGAGTTGCTCGGATTCTTGAAAGAAGCTCTATATTGCATATTTTATTGGAAGGTCATGAGACACTAGGAATATAAAGGAAAAGCTACATATGGGATCTTTAAGGATCCAAATACCTAAAGCACGAAGGGCATTTCTGCTTGAAATGCTGGGGAATGAAACCATTCAATACCATTTTTTAAGTACCTTCATGTAATAGGTTTTTACCTATGTCATTTATTTCTTTAACACTACAAGATAGATATTATGCCCATTTTACATTTGAGAAAACTGAAGCTATTTGCCCAAAGTCACACTTACGGCACTCAAGATTGGAACCCAGATTTGTCTGACTTGAAGTTTAATGATCCTCATGACCATCCTTCTACATCTCCAGGGAACGATCAGGCATTTAGACCTACACTGTTGATGGCGTAGCCACTAGTCAAATGTGGTTATTGAAAACTTGAAATGTAGTTACTAGTCTGAAATGAGATGTGCTATAAAATACACACTATATTTTGAAGACTTACTACAAAAATAGAAGGTATAATATCTCAATAATTTTTTAATATATGTCTCATGTTGAAATCTATTTTGGATGTTTGGACTAATATATATTAATTTTATCCATTTTTGTTTTAATATGGCTATTAGAAAAAACTTAAAATTATATATGTAGCTAGCATTAGGATTCCATGTGAAAGCTCTGGTTTAGATTGTTTCCACTGAGGTCCCCAGAAGTGAAATTTTGGAGTTTCAAAGGGAAATTTCCAGGAATTTTAAACATCAATCAGCTATACTCAATCTTTATTAGTTTACTGTTTTCTGAATTTAATAAACATAGTTCCTAAATTCCCTTTAGAGAAAGCCCTTCATATTGAACAAGTTGAATGGTCATCTATTAATAGTAATCCTACAGAAGGACTGGAGCATCCTCTGATAAACCAGCTATGGAAAAGGCATAACCAATTATTTGATGATCTTCCTTTTCGGTAGCTGCATAGATTCCTAGAGCCATTGCAGGTAGGGTGAAGACGGTATATGTGTTGATCAGGAATTTAGTTGATCTAGGGATTTCACTTTGTTATGGGACGTGTCTCAGAGTAGTCTCTGGGCTTCTTTTGATCATGATCTTTTAGAATAGTGATGGATGCCACAACAGATGTCAAAGAATAGAAATAAATGAATGTCTTCATACTGTAAAGACTCTAAATCCCATCACTGTGGAAAGTTGTGGGCCAGGTTCCCTGGAAAAGCATATTTAAGATTCATAAAACGAAAGCCAACTAGTTTCACTGTGGGCCTAACAATTATGTGTTCCTTGAACAATGACAAAAGTCACCTTTTCCTCAAGCATTTATCAAAACTAAGCACTTAGGAAAAACTTAGTTTTTATTTT
Source organism: Lepilemur ruficaudatus (assembly GCA_963574885.1). Taxonomy (NCBI): domain Eukaryota; kingdom Metazoa; phylum Chordata; class Mammalia; order Primates; family Lepilemuridae; genus Lepilemur; species Lepilemur ruficaudatus. The sequence goes on along the minus strand of CAUYRT010025668.1, from coordinate 33,421 downwards.
TTTAGTGACAGCATCTTACTCTGTCGGCCAGGTTTGTGTGTTGTGGTGTAGTCACAGCTCACTGTAACCTCAAACTCTTGGGCTCAAGTGATCCTCCTGCCTCAGCCTCCCTAGTAGTTGGGACTACAGGTGTATGCCACCATGCTTGGCTATTTTTTTCTTTTTTTTTTTTGTAGAGACAGGGTCTCACTACATTGCCCAGGCTGGTGTCGAATTTCTGGCCTTAAGCAATCCTCCTGCCTCAGCCTTCCAAAGTACAGGTGTCAGCCACTATGCCTGGCCCAGGTATTATTTTTTTAAAAGCCTTTGATAAATTTCCAAGATTTGAGAAAATTGTTTGCAAACTTGGCTACTTAGCCTGCTTAAACTGGAAAGTATAGGTAAGTGATATCATCAAAAGCACGATTAGTGAATGCCTTGCATGGACAGAGCAGTCTAATAAATACTAAGAAAAGTATAAAGGAAGCAAACAATACAAATTCTGCCTTCAGGGATGGGATTTCTCTTGTATCTTGAATTTGTTGTCTAGCACTGGTGAGTTAAGGCCTGAAAACAAGGGATTAGTTACATCTCAGGTCCTTATCAGAAATAAAAAGGCTTCTTTAGGCCCACACTTAAATGGAAAGTTTACCTCGAATCATGGATACAACCCAATCGCAAGTAAAAGAGAAGCCATGGGCTCTGTGACTTTCAGACCAGGCAGCCTTGCTTAGCTGGCTATTTGGACAGATGTGGTCTTATTCTACCACTGTCAGTCAGTTGCACCTGTCCTTTAGTATCACTAACTTAGTCCAGATTACACAGAAAGCCACCTCTCACTTTCTACCACAACCCTTGTCAGAGATGCTAATACTGTGAAACTGAGGCATCTCCTTGCCAGAGACTACAAAATAACTGAAGCTCTCCTACTCTTGGGATCCTGTTTGGTGCAATGATTCAGTTCATATCTTATCTTTAACTTTTTTGAGATGATCTAATTTGTTCTAACTACATATGTTTGATTAAATAACATTATTACTTAGTCTAGGGTGATTGAGTCACATGGGCTAGCTTAAAAGAGATAAGCCTTGGTGGACATTTAAAATATATAACTGAAGAAAAGGGCAATTGGTTTAGTTCCCTTCCCCTAGGGTGTTAGTTCTGGTGTTGAGAAATTGAGAGGAAACTCTTTGGGATTAGTCACAGGGGGCTAGATGGTCAATGGGAAATTGCTGCTGGAGAGATTGAGAGAGTAGGTATTAAATAAATACATGCATGCTGGATGAATAATTATGTTCTGGATCCAAGAAAGAGATGAACAGGTAAAAAAAAAAAGATAATTCATGTTTTTTTTGTCATTCAAAACTTACACTTTATTTTTCTTGAATATTTATAATTTATACTTTTTGTCACCATCCACACTGTTTTTTTTAAAGCCTGAGCCACTTTGTGATTTTAGCCCCAATATAATAATCATCCTTTCACTCTTAGCATTCCTTTGCCCTTGTCACTTTGCCTTTGTATGGTTTGTATAAAATGAAGATCTTGGAAAATCACTATTTCCCATTAACTCAAGAGTCTGTATGAACAATACCCAAATCAGCAGGATTAGGCAGGTAAAGCCAGTTGGATAGCAGATATATATGATCTCGCAGACCAAGGTGTAATTGTGTGCATGTCTAAAAGGTCATACTGATTCACCATTAGAATAAGGATCATGTAGGCTGAACAGGGTGAGGTAGGACTGTCCACAGGATCGTGTGAATTGTGGTAGGGGAGGCAGTATACAACATTCACAGATTAAACACCTAGCTAACTGCTTCCTGAAAATGGTCTATGTTCTAAAGGACAAAGATCTAGGTTTTTTGGTGTTTTTTTCTTTAACTTATTAAGATTCAAGTCACTAATATGTTAGTTCTTCTGGTTTAAAATGAAAACAACTGGCTATGGTAATATAGAGAACACAGCTGAACTGCACCAGAATATTTAAGACCTTAAAGTTAAATTTTGAGTTATCTCACCTTATAAAAATATACATTAATATACTAAATACTCAACAAACATCCAGGATGTGGGATATTTAAAAATACATTTCTCTTGGATCAGCACCAAAAATATCATTAGTTTCTGTACAACCCGTGTCACGTTTCTAAGTATAGGCAGGTTAAAATTATTTGTGATAAAAATCACAAACTCCACAGAAATCATTAAAGATGTATCTCAACAACTTTCAAATACATTTTGACATCAAGGTCAGGTGATTCACTTGGAAGAGCATTATAATTAGTGCCACTGAGTTTCCGAAATAAGACATTTGATGTCAACTTTGCATTATGGGAATATTTTACGTCTCACACAAGAGGCACTGATACTTAGAAACTTAAGAAAATGACTAGAACCATTACGACTGAGGTGAAGAATTTGTACAGCCTTCCACAATTTCAAAGAGGTAGTGATAAATACTTGTCCTCCTGGCGATATCAAATGCAGTTTCTTCCAAGTTGTTTTTCAGACCTGGTTTGATGTAACGGTTCATCAGGAGGAGTTCTAGGGTATCTTTGCTGTCTCTGTTCCCAGCGGCAAGATGCAAGGGGGTCAACAGGCCTTTTGTTTGGGCATTGATGTCTGCATCATGCTGAAGTAAGAAAGAAGCCACTCTGGTGTTATTCCACTTACATGCACTGTGCAGGGGGGTCCAGCCATCCACAGTCACTGCGTGAACATCTGCTCCTTGTGCAATCAGCTCACGGACAATATCTAAGTGTCCACTGTAGGCTGCTCGATGAAGAGGGGTATACTCATCTTCATCCCTAGTGTTCACATCAGTGGCCTTTTCAGAAAGTAATCTCCGCACTGTAGTAAGCTAAGAAGAAAGAAATCTTTTAAAAACTCAAACCAAAACAATAAAGAAAATTTAAATATCTTGTGGTGTTATATTTAACTACGTTAAATAAAAACTTACTTGTTAGCAAATGATTTGAAAATAATTTTAGATTTTTTTTTGGAAAGAGAGGACAACTGACGTACGAATGAACAAATTAGTGTTAAGTGTACGTACCCTGTGGTTTCTAAGAATGAAATACTCTGAATGTCAAACCATATATTTACTCTTGGTCCAATTTAAGGTTTATTGCACAAAAGCTATAGTCCCAGATGAATATAGGTTGTAACTGTATTTGGTATATTTCATCTGTGAAAAAAACATAACTGATTTTTCTTATAGTAGGATTATCACACCAATATGCATAGTGTATAAAACCTTTAAAAATAAAATTTTAGCAGAAGAATAAAGTAATGACAAGGAAATCTAGGGATTCAAGAGCTCAATCCTTCTAAATACAACCTTAGAAACATGCCTTCAGGTCATGATTTTCAGTTTGTTCTATGGATCTCTGGTGGGCTGCAGCACGTTCTTGGGTTAAAAAGTGATCTAAAATGCAAAACCCTTTCAGTTATTAGTTTACTAACATAGACATGGGGAAACTGAGTAAAATGATGTAGAAGTGGCCAAGCATAAAGAACAGGCTTTGATGTTAATTCTACTTGGATGATCCTAAGCAAATTAATATTCCTGAATCTCAATTTCTTACTCTGTAAAAGAGAAGAATATTCCCTTTCTTGTGGAGATATGTGAGGATTAAATGTAGTAAGGCACCTAGTATAGTTGGCATTCAGTAAGTGTTAATTTCCATCTTCTCTTTCCTAAATAATACATGTCTCTAGAATGATCCCAAGGACTTAATGATTTCAAAATATAGATGATTGCTTGCAATCTTTGTAGAGTTAATTACTCCTAAACCTCCAAATAGTATCTAATATGACATTTTGTAGCTTAATAGGTACTTTCATGTAATATTTTCTCATTTGATCCCCACAATCCTATATAAAAAAGATAGGTATTATCATGGCCATTTTTATACGTGAGAAAATAGAGGTTTAACAGCAATAGGGTTTGCCCAAAGTTACAAACCAAATAGAGATTCAGGGACAGGTCTGCTGGCTTTTCCTACTGTTATAGTTCCCTCTGGGTTTTGTTTCTTTTTTTTACCCGATTTTTTTCAGCAGCCCAAAGAAGCAATTTGCTTGGATCTTTTTCCATTTTTTTTTCTTGCAATTGATACCATTCTTCATTTTTTTCATCTTGTTCCTCATCTTCATCAGAATTGCCTACCCAGAGACTTTGAGTACCAGTGGGAATAAGGTGTCCATGTGTCTCCAACAATTCAAGTTGGTTAAAGTGTTCAGAAAAGTCCAAGGAAGTCTCTGAGTCTTGTTTTCCATCATCATTTACTTTTTCTTTTTCCATTCTTACTATTATTCTAAACAAAAAGCATTTCAAATTCCAGGGTATGAATAATCCTTTCTAGAGATGAATTATGTCTATTTTATTTTATTCATCGAGATCTGAAATCATAAACACAAAAAACTGTTAGCAAAACTGTAATCGAGGCTTTATCAACAGCATTGATAACGGTCTTGCAAACATACACAGATAAATACCATCTAAACTGTTTTGTGTTTTCTCATGATACCCATTACATATACTAAATACTGGAGCTGAAAGATTTCAGTAATCTATTAACTTTAATGGTCTCACTCTTCTTTTTGTTTTCTTCTACTAAGTCAACCATATTATCCTGTTTTATTATTACAACTGTTGTTTCAAGTCTATTGATTAAGGTACTATGCTTAGAATGATGAATGCTTGAAATTTTTAAAGTTTAACTAATATAATAAAGGCAAGTACATTTAAGATTTTTAGAAATTAGACACACAGATAATATACAGGATAAAACAAAAACTTCTAGTTCTTAAAAAAACACTTCAAAGAATCAGGGATGCTTAAAGATAGACTAGCCCCCAAAAGGACATCTGTCCTGATCTCTCATCAATGCAGATACTTTTATCAAAACATCTGTAATAATGATCTATTTTACTTTAATAATTTCAGGCCTAGGAAAATTCACTGCTTTAAAAAGTAGTCCTATTCATTGATACACAACTATAGTTTTTAGTTGGCTCCTTGTTTTGAACTGAATTTGGCTGTTGATTTATTCCTTCATTCAACAGATATAAATAGAATGTCTGGTATGTGCCAGTCTCTGGCACTAGGATTCAATAATGAACAAGTTCCATGTGTTCACCTTGAGAAGCTTGCTGTCTAGTGGAAGTGACTGGCAAAAACAACACAGTAAGTACTATGATGGGATCACGTCCAGATACCATGAATATACAGGAGGGTCAAAATTCATCTAGTCCTAAGGAATCAAAGAAGGCTTCCTGGAGGAAGTGATATTTATTCCACTAGCCTGTCATATTAATTTATAAACCAATATCAGCTTAAAGAGTTACACAGCATATAAGCCTTAATCAATTAAAGAAAATGATAATAACAGATAATTTAAAAATACCATGTCTCAGCCTCCCAACTATATTTGTTGAAATCTTATCAGTCTTTCAAGGCTCTTCTCAGATATTATCTCTTTCATTTTTTCTTGATCCTCCCAATTAGATCTCTCTCTGCTTTCTACCTTTTTTGGTGCCACATTTTGTCTTATTTCACCGTTAACTTTGTTCTTATTTTACCATTAACTTTGCTCTTATTTTAGCCCATCAAAAGATTATAAACTTAGGGATAGGGACCACGTTTAACTTACATTTATGTCCCACTTGTATACAGCAGGCATTAAGAAATATGTGTAGCATTAAAGTCCCATCACTTGATTTTGCCTGGAATGTATTCTGAGAAGTTCTAGAATTAAGCGTATCCCTAAGATACTGATTCTTTCTACCTAATTTCATAAGTTTAATAGTATACAATCCTAATGTGGTATTACATTTTATTACAAAGGGCAGAAGCACTAAACCCAAATTTAAATCTGTCAGTCACGACCAGTAACTTCACTGGGCCTGTTATTTCATTATAAAATGTAAGGATTGTGCTAAAGGATTTCTGAAACCTGTTCAGCTTTTCAGTTTATTGAGACCTCATCAGAAGTGCTTTGTGTTGTATTAGTCCTCTTAGAGTTACCACTTTTTCCTTTACTCTCAAACTAGTTCCTGAACCTTGCAACACAAGTGATCATGCATCAATTCATTAAACACTTAATGGATGCCAATAAATAATGTAAATTTCACATGCAATTATATCAAATATAGTAACATTACAGCCCAGCTCTTACTCCCCTCCCTCAACATGACTTTCCTTTTGGTAAAAACTTCCCTCTTTATATAAATTCCGAGTTTATAAATCCAAATACAATAAGTTACATATAAAATTTTCTTCGTATATTTAATTTAAAAAGTCAGACCCAGGTGTATCTACCTGATTCAGAGTTTAAACAAAAAAATCGATCAAGGTTCTTACGTGATGATATCCCTGACATCCCACAGGAAATGGTGGGGTATGTTTCCTAACTTAGAGGGCACATTCCATTTTGAAAGAGATCCTAACTATGTCAACTCCTCAGAAACAACTCAGTGACAGGCGGGGCTACAAACCCCCTTTTACAGGTGAAGGTCCTGAGGTTCGCATCGATTAAAACAACTTGCCCTAGATCAAAGGCTATTGAATGGAACTGAAAGGCCAGATACTCTAATTCAAAAAGTTCCACATTATTTTTCACTGCCCTACATTTTACCGTTCTCGGCACAAAGCCATACAAATGTGCTCGAGGACACAGAGGCGACGATAAGGGGAAGCAGAGAATAAAGGCCCGTAAACCAGAGGGTCTAGAAAGTGAGAGTAAGGGAGAGGGCTGCCAGTTCCAGCCCTCTGGCACCCGCTGGTCACACACAGCCCGGGAGTTCCGCCTGGGGCCTTCCAACAGCCAAGAGCGGAGAAGCAGCTTTCGGCCTACCCCTGGGACCCAAGACGCGGCCTGACCTGGGTCGACAGGTCCCCCACCCGTACGAGCACAAGAGTTCTCAGACGGTCCGAGTTTACCAGGAAGCGAGGTCGGACACTTGGCTAGAGCTACCCACCTTATAGCAGGGAAAACCGCCGCCGCAGATCTCGCTTCCGGGTTCGTCCCCTCGGCTGCTTAGGATTGGCTCCTGTGCGGGGGCGGGGCTTCGCCGCCACTTTCCCTGCCCTTCAGGGCATCTCGGCAGCCAATGAAAGCCAATCTGGGCTTGAAGCGTCTACGTCATCCAGAAGGTATCGCGAGAGAAACAGATCCCGCCTAATTCAGCTTTATGGCCCTGCGGTTTCTCAGAGGCAAGCTCGGGCAGTTCTGTTTGGTTTTCTTCTCACGAATTCCGCCGTTTCTTGCCCGATAGAAGACGGCCTTGGTCCCGATGGTGGGGCTTTGAAGAGTCCAGGTGTGGGGTAATTTAGGAATCACATCCGTCGCCTGTTGTTGCAGGTTCCCGGGCGGAAGGCCAGAGTGAATTGCACTCTGGGGGAAGAATGGGCCGAGTCGGCTGGGGAGGGGTTCTGTAGCGCTCCTCGTGCTGACTTCAGAATCCCGAGTTGAGGGCGAGGGGAGGCTGCCTATCCCGACAGAATCTGGAACTGAGGACGTGGGAGGGGTTGTGAGGCGGTGGCAGCCTTTCCTCTACAGGTCTGTTGGCCGTTTGCAGTTGTCCTGCTGGAGCCTAAAGATGTTTTTCCGCAGACCACGTGTTTGTTTATTTACACTCGCTTTAAACACTAGCTTTTTATTTATACTACCTTCTCTTCAAAAACAAGCCCAGTCCTTAGAAAAAATCTTGTGTTTGAGCAGGAAGTACAGGATTGCCTCCGTGCTCCAGAGTAAACCATGCATGCAACTTAAACATTTCTGCACATACAGAATTGTTTGTGTGCTAAACCAGAATTATGAACCTTGACCTTTTTTGCCCATTTATTTAACATACATTAATTTTCCATAGGCGTGTGGAAAGGGAAAATAGGAGATAAGTTTAATCATAATGGTGAAACTGGAATGGTACCGGAGATGTGTTGTTTCTATTCTTAGCACATCACATTAAAACAGTATAGTGAGTGCTTAGATGAAAATGAGACTTCCAAAATTGCCAACTACTTATGTAAGACATCTGTACTGTATGCAGTTTCTATTATGTTGGTTAAATACATGCAGCCTTTTTAAAAATTTGTGTTTTATGATGTAATTTTGTTTTCAGAATTTGCTAAAATTTGGAATCGAGTGTATTTTCTGGCATATTTGAACACAGGACCCGGGGATTCTTGGAGAGGAACCTGTCGCGGAGGCTCTGGACTGCCAGTAAAAATGAGTCCTGCAGATGCACTGTAAGCATGTAACTTCTAGAATCCTTTGTTACTTTCGGTTTCTAAAGCCCAACAACTATGATCCCCATAAAAGAAAACTTTTAAAATAAATTAGCAGTTTAATTAGCAGTAAATACAGAACCTGCCTATTAACAGGAATGTTAGTCTTCAAAAAGGATCTTTGGAATGTTTAAAAATCCATATTATGTGTTTATTAACTAAAAGATAATATGCAGCTATAGATTGAGGTCTTGCAGTAATTTGGTATAGTACTATAGTATGTAAGTTTTGTTCTTAGGCTTTGTCTTAAATTATTGAAGCTATAAACTTGACTTTTCCTGATGAAATCTTAGTGTAGTTCTGTTTAAACAGATATTTAAATTGCTCTAGTATTGAATAAACTGTAAATGAATTTGAGTAAAATGGAAATAAAAGAATTGTAAAGGTTATATGGAAAAACTTCTCTGAGCCTTCCCTCAGTTTCTCCATTTGTATAATTGGAATAATAATGCCATTCTCAAATTGATTTTGAGGTTTAAGTGAGAGAATTCATGTGAAAACACATTATAAATTGCTATGGAAGCATGTAGTCATGTGATCTCAAAAATATTCTGACCTACCTGCTTGTATATAGCAATCAGAACTGTGTGCATATCATTTTTGAAGTTTTTGAAGAGAGATCTTTTCCGGAAATATCTTTTGTATATAAAAATTTGAATTTTGGAGATACATACAATATATTTTTTAAAGTTTATTATGGTTTAGAGAAAATAGCCTTGAGTTTTCATCGTGGGTTTTAGTCCCGTTTTCTGCTGCTAGTTGTGTGATAAATCAGTTAATTTCTCTGTGTTTAGACTTCTCATTTTTCAGGGATATTAATGCCTGACTCTTTACTTGTGGGAGTTGAGATGAGCTCAGATATACAAGTATTTTAAAGAATTAAAAGTACATTAAGTTTAAAAGAATATTAATAACTATTACATTGCTGCTTCACATGAAAATACCTTTGAATACTAGCGAATTTAATTTAGATTGAAACAATTCTGTTTTGTTACTTGGCAAATTTATTAATGAAAAACTATAGATAGTAATGTTAAGGAAGTGTCTTCAAGTATCTGAATGTAAGTTACTAACATATTAGTATCAAATCTACTTATAAACTTAGAAGAAGGTTTTTTAAATTAACTCTGATTTTCCTGGAAAAGTGCAACATTAGATAAAATAGTAAGTTTAGATGTAAGGGTCAAAGGCTCTTGCATTTTTGCTGGGAGGCAAAAGGGGAAAACAAGCAAACTTTGGGGTCCACTTACATATGAGTGTATAAAACTGGTTATAACAAGGTTATAAATCTTTAAAGCAGTTAGAGAACCTTTATAAAATTTGTATACATTTATTCTATATTGATATTAGTGGTTAGGAAAATTATGTGATGTTAATTATCTGTTGAATACTTCAAATTTTCAGACAGTCTAAGACTAGCTAAATGACTTTACTTTGTACCTGCTATTTATAAGTTTAGGTCTCAATTTGTTTGAATATCCTTTCAGTGAATTATATTGAAATGTTTCTTCTTTAATACAGTGATGATGAAAACACATTTAAAATCTTAGTTGCAACGGATATTCATCTTGGATTTATGGAGAAAGATGCAGTCAGAGGAAATGATACATTTGTAACACTTGATGAAATTTTAAGACTTGCCCAGGAAAATGAAGTGAGTTTGGTTTATATTTGTGCAATTTCTACTATATTCTCTTAGTTAACAGATCTTTTCCTTTCTGAAGTCAGAGATTTGTGTTATAAGCTCAGGTGCACACATTGCCTACTTGAATATCAATGTACTAAAAGCCTAAAGCAGACTTTGTATGCTTAGTGTCCTTAACTCAAATAGGAGCTACTTTTGTAAATAGTAAAATTTACGAATGTCTGTTAAAATTTATAAATGTCTATAGGGTGTTTACTGAGTGCAGGATCCTGTGGCAGTTTCTATTTGAAATGTAAAGGTGACTGTCATAAGTTTCTGTTTTCAGAGAACATACATGCAAACCAGTGTGTTTGTGAATAAGACAACTATCCACACTCCTCAGATGTAAGGTGTGTGGTAGGAGCCATAAGAAAATTGTGAATAGCATTTCCTGAGAGTTTAGAGGTGGAAGAGATCACATTTAAATGAGGATAGCAAGGCAAACTTAATGAAGGAGGTGGCATTTAACATAGGTTTTTTAGGAGGGGTAGACTTATGACAAGTGAGGAGCATAGAGAGTGTACATCCATTTGAAGCAGGAGTGAGGGCACAGAAGTGAGACAATATGAGGTATGTTGGAGGACCAGCAGGTCAGTTTGGCTTAGCAGCAGGCCATGTGTTAGCAAGCATGCTGAAAGACTAGAAATAAGGGTTTGAGATGCATTAAGGAGGGCTTCAAACGCCAGATTGAGGAGTTTGTACCCAATTTGATAAAAAGTCTTTTGGCAACAGGGTATTATAGCATGAATTAGAGATCAGTTTGGCATTTTTTAAGAGTGCTGGCATTAGAGTTGGAAAAGGAAGTGAATGCAGGAGATATTACAAAGATTGGATTTGTGTACTTTGGCTGTAGGAGGTGGTAATGATGGAAAAGGAAGTGACGTGGACTCTGAAGTGTGTTGCGTCTGAGTGAGTGGCGGTACCAATAATGGAAGTTAAGTAAGGAAGAGATACTTTATGCAGGAGGGTGAAGAATTCTGATTTAGACAAATTTAGAGTTGGAGATTCCGATAGGACATTCAGGGCAATTCTAGCTGGCAGTTGAAATGTCAGTCTAGAGCCCAGGAGAGAGTTGGAAAATAAACGTAAATGCTAGTGACTTGCAAATTAACATCTCTAACCTTGACTTTTCTGCAGTTTATTTGCAAGGCCTTTAGTTCTTCTTCTTAAATATATATGGAACCTCTCTACTACTCTCTATCTTGCCAATAAACTTAGTCCAAAACTTTTATCATAGTTTGCTTGGACTGCAGTAGCTCCCCATTGGTCTTTCTACTTCCATTCTTTTCCCCTACATCTATTTAGTGTAGCAGCCAAAGTGAACTTTTAAAATAATAAATTAGATCATGTCACTCTGCTGCTTAAACTTTTCCAAATGGCCTTCCATTGGCTCTAGAATAAAATGCACACTACAAGGTTCAGTGTGATCTGGGCCCCTACCAGGAGTCTTCGTTTCCTACAGCTCTCTGCCTGATTTACAGTCTGTGTCCACACTGGCTTATTCTACTTTGGGGTCTTTGCATGTTTGGTTCTCTCTGCTTGGAGCACCTTGATCTTAGCAGGGTTGACTTCTCATTTCTCAGCTCAAGTTTTACCTTTTTGGAGAGGTCTTCCTTGATACCTCAAGGTACTCTTGTCACATTACTCTGCTATATTTTTTCTCATGGCAGCATCTGAAATAATTCATTAAATTGTTTGTTTATTATCTGTCTTCTTCATTGGAAGTAAAAAATCAGAAGTGAAAAGTCACCACCAGAGTGAAAAATCATGCTATATTCTAGTAGCTAGAAAGGATCTAGAGAGCAGTAGGTATTCTTTCAAATTTTTTAATTGAGTAGAGGGAATGGCTAGTATTGTCTCCTTTTAAGATGGATTCTTCCTTCCCTCAGGGCAGAGAAATTTATGACCACCGGAGGTCTGTTTCCTGCCAGAGAATTCTGCACGTACTCCTTATTTTTTAACTCATAGGCCCTAAAACATATTTTTCCTGAGTGTAAGCTTTCCTCTACTTTGTCCTTTCCTTCCCTTCTGTTTTGTTTCCCTTCCCTGCATCCCTTAATCTTAACTGCTCCACCCCTAATAGCCCCATGCTAGGACTTACACATACTATTTTCACTCTTTTCCTTAATTTGTATTTTATGTTTCTTACTATTGAAGTCTAAATTCTTCCTGACTTTTAAGTCCTCTGTTATATGGGCTCAGTGCCCTCTACCTAGCCTTATTTCTGTTGCCTAGTTCCTTGTTTGAAAACTTTTAATTTGAAATAATATCAGTCTTACCGAAAAGTTGCAAGAGTAGTACAAAGAATTCCTTACCCTGCACCCAGATTTTCTAACATTTTATCACATTTGCTTTATCTTCTCTTTCTTTATACACACACAGTTGTTTTTTTCCTGAACCATTTGGAAGTAACTGGCATGTATAACCACAGTACATGTATCAAAACTAGGAAATTCATATTGATTCAATACGATTATATAAAGATGTTGCCAGTATTGTTTGATATAGCAATTTGGGGGCAGGTTGGTAGTGTCCAGGTTCTAATCCAGGATTACGTGTTGCATTTAGTTGTCATGTCTCTTTCCTCTCCTTTAATCCGGTCCATTTCCTGAATCTGCCTTTGTCTTTCATGACTCTGATGTTTTGAAGAGTACACAGGCCAGTTATTTTGTAGAATATTCTTCAAACTGTATATATCAGATACTTCCTCATGATCAGATTCAATTTTTGCACTTTTGGCAGGAATACCACAGAAGCAAGTTGAGTTCTTCTCAGTGTTTCCTGGGGTCGCTAAAAGCCAGTTTTTAATAATATTTTTTAAAAATGGGTTAGTAGTGGCAAAAAATATATTATGTAAAATTTACCATCTTAACCATTTTTAAGTGTGCAGCTCAGTAATGTTAAGTACATTCATATTGCTGTGCAACCAATCTCTGGAACTCTTTTTATCTTGCAAAAGTGATAACCTATTAAGCAACAACAACTCATTCCCCCAGTATATTTTTTGTTTGTTTTGTTTATTCCATGCCTTTGATTATGATCATTTTCTTTCTTCAATCGTGTTCTTGAAGCCGTACCTTCAATCCCACATTTTTATTAAATTTCCCCTAGCTATTAAAACTATAGCCACAGTGATCTGTATTTCAGTGTTCCTTTGTATAATTAAGAACTTAAGTTTCCTTAAGTAGATTGTGTACTTCTTGAAAGCGTGTGTTAGACTTTTTTCCCCTGTGATTTCCCTCCTTCACTGAGATTGTTCCTAGAACACTGTTCCTCAAAATCTCATTTATCCTTCATAGTACAATTTATATGCTGCATGTTAGCACATCCCTCCTGGACTCTATCCTTAGATGAATTGTGTTTGCCTGAGTTGGAATTCACTGTATATTGTTTCTGTTTCTGGTTGTTTACATACCTATTCCAGTTTATGTCAGAGACTAACTTACGTTTAGGTGCATAACAGTTTGTCTCTTCCATTAGAGTGTGAACATATTTAGGATAGGGATCATATTTTATTCATCATTGTATCCTCAGGGCCCAGTACAGTCAGTACTTAATGACACAGGGACATCATCTATTTTGTAGGTTGCTATTTCCTTAGCTACCAGTACCTGTAGGAACTCTATGGATAATCGTTGAATGAATTAAGTGAATAATTTTGAATTGAATTTGGTATCTCTTTCCTGTAGTTTCTATTAAAGTGCTAAATTTATGTTTGATTTAAATAATAAAAAAGAAATATGATCACTTTGGATGACCTGAGTCGGGGACTTGGTGTACTAATTTGAAGATGGCTTTTTTGAAGATGGCTTGGTAACATAAATTAGAATGAGATTAATTGCCAGATTGGAAGGCCCTTTGGATCAATAAAATGTAAAATTTTAAATCATCTTACTTAATAGTGTCTTTTGTGAAGTTTTTTTTTACCTCTTTCATCTATAGTTTATAAAAATTTTACCTGTAAAACGTACTAATTTTAACACCATTTTCTGTTGATTAGGTGGATTTTATTTTGTTAGGTGGTGATCTTTTTCATGAAAATAAGCCCTCAAGGAAAACATTGCATACCTGCCTTGAGCTATTAAGAAAATACTGTATGGGTGATCGTCCTGTCCAGTTTGAAATTATCAGTGATCAGTCAGTCAACTTCGGTTTTAGTAAGTAAGTATATTTATGTGCTTGAGTGAATGATTATTTGTGTATAATACTTTCCATGTAAGACACACAAACACATAAACTTGTATAGGTATAAGATCTTTTTGAAAGATGTGCTAGAAATTGCTAACATTCTTTGCCTCTGAGAAGAGGAGCTGGGGGCAGGAGCAGGCTGGAGACTTTAAGATGCACAGGTAGAGTAGTAAGTGATAGAACTGAGGGTTTTAATCTAGGTCTTTTGGGTTCTAAAGTACATGGGTTTTCTCCTCTCCCTGCACTACAAATAAACACCTTATACAAAGGTTTTCATAATTTTGAAGGGCTATTAAGTTTTCATTAATCACGTGTGCCATTCTTTCAGACAATTTACAGGCACCATTTATTATTGTTGGGTTTTCTTTAAAATGCAATACGTCAAGATATTTTTGAACTTTAAATGAAATATATTGTTGCCTATGTTTGTTTTGTTTTTTGTTTTTTAAAGCTCTTGGCCAGGCGCAGTGGCTCATGCCTGTAATCCTAGCACTCTGGGAGGCCGAGGCGGGTGGATCGTTTAAGCTCAGAAGTTTGAGACCAGCCTGAGCAAGAGCAAGACCCCGTCTCTACCAAAAATAGAAAAAATTAGCCCGGCATGGTGGCGCATACCTGTAGTCCCAGCTACTCGGGAGGGTGAGGCAGGAGGATTGTTTGAGCCCAGGAGTTTGAGGTCGCTGTGAGCTAAGTTGATGCCATGACACTCTAGCCCGGGCAACAGAGGAGACTCTGTCTCATAAAATAGCTCCAAAATAATGGTTATTTGCCAATTCAGATTATACAGTTTGCCTATGATTGCATTAATATTTTGGAGGAGAGTCTTAGGGAAAACAGCTTTTGTCCCTTATTGAAACTTTAATTAACTTTATTTTTTTAAGGTTTCCATGGGTCAACTACCAAGATGACAATCTCAACATTTCAATTCCAGTGTTTAGTATTCATGGCAATCATGATGATCCCACGGGGGTAATTATTGTTTTCTTATAGTTTTTTCAGATTTTAGAAATATTTAGTTTAGTCTGTGGAAAGTATTCCTCCCCCTTTTCCCAGCAATGTATAGTCATATTGAATCAAAAAGTCAAACTGACTGTTTAATCATTCATATAAGCTTTTATACTGCTTTTAAATTTTTTTTTAATCTGGAATAAGAATTGGTATATGAGCTATGTTTTTACTCCATGATTGCTAAGGTTAACAATAAGTAGCCAGGTATAGGAATAAATATCTAATATTTGTGAAGTGCTTTACGGTTTACTATTGCTTTTTTATCTGTCTTATAAAATCTCACTTATAGGAAATGATTGTTTCACGAACATCTTTAAATCTAAATTATTTTATTACCTATTTGATGTGGCAGTAAAATTAGAGATCCTAAACTCAAAGGATCTTTTTGTTTTATCTGGTTATTAATATTATGAATCACTAATTATAGTCTTCTTTCCCCAGGTTTTAGGAGGTCTGCTTAATATTACAAAGCATTTATTTCATGGCTGATGTTTATTTTTTAGTGGCCAAGACATGATAAGCTTTGATGAGATGTTAACTTTATATTTAGCAAGTGATTCCAGTTGCTGTAGGTGATTTGAAATAGAAAAAAGGTAGCAAATACTTTTCTTTTGTAATTTTGTTTTGAGAAGACATTATCCTCATCTTTGTTTTTGTAACTAGTACATGAAGTATGCTTTTAACAGGTGACATGCATACAGATCACTTATTTTTATATACATATTAATATTCTTTGAAATTATTTTGCATAGGCAGATGCACTCTGTGCCCTGGATATTTTAAGTTGTGCTGGATTTGTAAATCACTTTGGACGTTCAATGTCTGTGGAGAAGATAGACATTAGTCCAGTTTTGCTTCAAAAAGGAAGCACAAAAATTGCACTATATGGTTTAGGTAAGATGGTTTTACTTTATTATTTATGTCAATAAGTGATTGTTTAAACAATTAGGAAATAAAATTTTGGAGATAACTTTGGAAAAAGTGGGGCAAATCTGATTATTCCTTATTGGTTAGTATAAAAAAATGATGAAAGGTTTTGGTAAAAATTTTTTTTGTATATAATAAGGACCAATAGCTGTTAATACTTGTTTTTAATAGTTTGGGTAAAACATATTTATTCTTTACTATCTATTTGTTGTTTTTTGGGTTTTATTCCCCTTTTAGACTCAGATACAGAATCCTGAATGTTAGAATTATAGAATAATTAGCAAAACTGCATTTTGATATCTTGAAGGTCTTTGAAAGGTCTAAAGATTCCCTTTCCAATACAGTAACCACTAGCTTACAGCCTTTGTCCAGCTTTCATAATCTCTGGCAAGTAGAAAAGCATCATGGGTATTTATATTTTAGAGGTATGGAAAGTGAGATCTGGGTATTATGTCTGATTTTGCAATTGATAGAGCAGGAAGTGAATTATACTTTTTTAAAAGAAACATTGTAACAGTTGTTTCAATCACTGCAACATTAGGGATCATGTCTCCAGAAAAAGATTTCTCTTATATTCAGACTAAGGACAGATCCATCATGCCTCAGTCAGCACCAGAAACACATCTCTTCAGTCATCCATTTTCTGCCAACTCTTATCTCACCCTGTTCTTCTTTCCTTAAATGAACTCTGTCTCCACCCTCCACCCCTACCCTCACCCCAACCCTTCCCTGTAAACTCTAGAAGTCTTTCTGTAATTGGCATAGTCCTCAGTGTCGTCATTCTCTTCTCTGAATGTCACCTCCACTTTCTGACCTTCGGTGAAGCCCGGCTGGGCCCTGAGGTTCCTGTGTCTCGTGCAGTTTTCTCACCCATGGTTTTTGGGCAGAGGAGGGGATCACTTCTCCTTGCTGCCCACCACCACTTCCCTTCCTGCCTGCAGACACCCTGATCCCCTGATGCTTATGCCATCTGGCTAAACTGCCTTCCCCTTTCCCTCAGACTTTTACCTACCTGTCTACCTTTAATTTTGTCATTGTTCTCAGTGCTTGAGTGCTTAAGCAGATTAACTTCCTAATGTCCTGGGCCGTGAACGCCTTGATTTTTTTGTCTTAGTTATATGTTCTGCGTTCTACCTCAGCCATCGATTCCATTGGCCACACCTGAGGAATTCTCTATGGGAGCTGGGCCACTTCCAGTTCCTGTACTTCGACACTGTTGGCTCTTCCTCTGAGACCTTTTCTAGTCAGTGTACCCTTGCCCTGTATTGTTATTCTCCATCTTAATATCCTGGCTTTTCCCCCTTTTATAGTATTTACAATTTGTTGTTATTTTGTTGACTTATTTTTGTTGGTCTCCTTTCTTAGACCAAGGTGAGCCTATGGAGTATGGAAAGAATTATTTGAAAGTCATTGAATTATTAAAAGGCATAATACTTTTATTTATTTTTTGTTTTTATAATATAAATAAGAATACTATGTTTTTAAATACTGAATCTCATCCGTTTCAATATCTGTTTCTGTGCATGTTATGTATATGTCACATCAAAAGCATGTATAATTATGATTTATAATAAAAGGATAGTGAAAACTAGAAGTTTTAATAAGAATTTAAGCATAGGCAATTCACATTTTTATTCCACATTTTGCTGATTTTAAAGGTATAAACTCCTGAAATGGAAAACATTTTTTGAATACAATTAACTACTGTTGAGAACCTGGAACATATTCATTAGTCAATGATTCCAGAATTCAAATATATCTCTAAACAGTAAAATGAAATACTTTGAGACAACACATAATTTAGAAGCAAAATATATTCATTTTTTTTTTAAACCAAAGTAAGAAAACAATTTAAAAATAATATAATGTCCATTTCAGGCTCCATTCCAGATGAAAGGCTCTATCGAATGTTTGTCAATAAAAAAGTAACAATGTTGAGACCAAAAGAAGACGAGAACTCTTGGTTTAACTTATTTGTGATTCATCAGAACAGGTAAAAGTATTCCCTGAAAATTTTTGAGCCAAGTACTGAGATTTCCCAAATCTCTGTTTCTAAGCTCATTAATTTCAGTTAAATGCCCTGAATCTTTCAAGGTTGTTAGTGCAGGATCAGGCAAAACTTAGTTTTGTAAATTTTCTTTGTATATATTAATACCTAGAAAAGAATATTTTTAACATATGGATAAACCGTAATAATAACCATAGAATTAATATTCCTAAATTCAGCAAAAATGTAGTATCTTATCAGTACATTGTCCCATCCCTTTCCTTGATCCTATCTGCTTCCTCATTATTCTTAATTTTGAATTAATCATTCCATTACTTTTCTTTAGTGTTTAATCACATATATATTCATAATTGTATCATACTGTATATTTAACAGTTAATGCTCAACATTACATTACTGAGATTCATCCATTTTGCTGCATAGAAATGTAATTCATTTTTACTGATGTG
The DNA here is from genome assembly GCA_963574885.1 of Lepilemur ruficaudatus. Taxonomy (NCBI): domain Eukaryota; kingdom Metazoa; phylum Chordata; class Mammalia; order Primates; family Lepilemuridae; genus Lepilemur; species Lepilemur ruficaudatus. Next base: position 14,888 of record CAUYRT010025668.1, on the reverse strand, counting down.
AATAGTTAATGAATATTTCATTCCCAAATTTTTGCTTTTACATACCTTGCTGTTATAAACATTCTTATACACATCTATATACAGTGCATATAGCAAGTGTTTTTCCAGAATATGTAAATATATAACTAGATTAGCTTTCTTTTGTTAGTAGTTTTAAGAAGTCTAATCTGTTGTTAAGGTACAGGATTGATTGAAAGGAAGAGAGACTTACAGATGCAAGAGTTATTATGTGACCATTGCAGTAAAAAATGTGAGATTGGGACAGTGACGGCAGTGAGATGGGAGGGACAAACCTGAGAAATTGTAGAGAACAAATCTGAGGGAGTTGAGGCCTGATTATATAATTTATTGTAGTCATCCCTCTGTATCCAAGGTGGGGTTGGTTCCAGTATACTGTGTGGATTTCAAAATCCTCAGATGCTCAAATCCCTTATAGAAAATGGACTAGTATTTGCATATAACCTATACACATCCTCCTGTATACTTTAAATCTAGATTACTTATGCTATCAGTACAATGTAAATGCTGTGTAAATATTTGTCATACTGTATTATTTTTAAAATTTGTATTTTTTATTGTTGGTACTAGCTGTGCTCATTGCTGTGGGGCTCTCTCAGCCCTCTCAGCAAACAGAGTTAAGGAAATATATTTGTATTGATATGTATAGGAACCCATACATATACACACACATCTGTATTTCTATATTTGTCTGTGTGTGTGTTAAATAACTATGAGTTCATGCTGATTCTAATCCAGCCCTACAGGGTCCATTCATGTCTTCTCCCTTCCTTATTATGACTTCTTTCTCTAGCAGAAGCCTAGATTCTAGTATCTATAATATATTTACTTATTTTTTCAATGGTGGTTTTACATGTAAAGTAATTTCAAAATTGCTAACCCATACCCATGTCAGAAACAAATTTGCCAACTTGGGTACAATGTTTATGTAAGTTATTTTAGTCTTTAGCCTTAGTATGTCTAGTCAAAACACCGTTTTCCAAAGTTACTTTGTTAGCTCTTTTTCTTCCCACTCCCTGCATTGTGGTTATGTGATTCTTCTGTAACACTGTTAGGCTCATTTGTCACCCTGTGCGTTCATAGATAACTTCTTTTGTTATTGCTTTCATAAGAGTTACAAAAAACAGAAGGTTTTTTCAGATTGAGTGAGAATTCTTGAGTCTTCTACACTTTATTTCCCATTTGTTTCTCTACATTGGTGGGTTTTTTACCTCTGTGCAAAAGAAGGAAGGATCAGAAGAGGATTTTGTTGTGCAAAATCTTTCAACAAGGATGTTTTGATCAGCTTCTAGGTCACAAATTAGAGCCAGCCTACCAGTGTCGTCTCTGAAAGAGCCAGCACTCCTTGAAGGCACAACGGCAGCATGTTGTATTTGAGAGTTATCCTGCTTGTTTTCAGTAATTGTGATAAATCTCATACCCTAGATGTATGTTTTTTACATTAAAAAAAAAAATTCCTGCATACACAGCCTGCTGCTTCTCTGATTCCACTGTCTGTCTTCCTTGCATTCTTTCTGCTTAGCCACACTGATCTCCTTGCTGTTCCTTGAACTTGCTGAACACTTTCTTGCTTTAGCACCTTTGCCATCTGCTTTTCCCCTGCCCAGAACTTTTTTACCTTGCATGCTATCCTTCATCTCAGTTCTCTGCTCAGTTACTTGTCAGACAGGCCTTTCCTGCCTACCGTATGTATATGGAGGATAATATGCCCCTTCATGTAACTTTTCCCTTTCTTTTTCTTTATAGCACCTATCATTGCCTGTCAAGTTAAACACACACATACATACACTCATGAGCACATGTACATGTTATGTAGTAGGTTGAGTATCCCTTATTTGAAATGGTTGGGACCAGAAATGTTTCAGATTTAGGATTTTTTTGGATTTTAGAATATTTGTATATATATAATGAGATATTTTGGGTATAGGACCAAAGTCTAAACACAAAATTCATTTGTTTCATATATATCTTATATGTATAACCTGAAGGTAATTTTAACAAGATTTTAAATAATTTTGTGCATGAAACAAAGTTTGTGTTAAGTACTTATGTGTGGACCAGGCGTGGTGGCTTACTCCTGTAATCCTAGCACTCTGGGAGGCCAAGGCGGGAGGATCGCTTATCGCTTGAGGTCAGGATTTCAAGACCAGCCTTAGCAAGAGCGAGACCCCCGTCTTTACTGTAAAATAGAAAGGAATTAGCCAGGCATGGTGGTGCTTGCTTGTATAGTCTCAGCTACTCCGAAGGCTGAGGCAGGAGGATTGCTTGAGCCCAGGAGTTTGAGGTTGCTGTGAGCTAGGCTGATATCACAGCATTCTAGCCTGAGCAACAAAATGAGACTCTGTCTCAAAAAAAAAAAAAAAGAAAAAGAAAAAGTACTTATGTGTGGAGTTTTCCATTTGTGTCATGTCGGCATTGGAGAAATTTTAGATTTTTGAGCATTTCGGATTTTGGATTTTTGGATTAGGGATGCTCAATGTGTATTTTTTAATTCCTGCACTAGTGCAAGGACTTTGTTTGCTGCTGTATCTTCAGTATCTTGAAGAAGCCTGGCATGTCTACCATAAAGTAGGTATTTGTTGGATGAATGAAAGACTATTGGTTTCGATTATGCAAATGCTAGGTTGAAGTATTTGAACACTTTAACTTAAATCTCCAATGTTATAAGTTAATGTTAGGGAAAACTTTTCATTCTTGTCTTCACCTGGGGTTTCATATCTCTTTAAATAACTAGTCTAGTTATAAAACTAGAGTTTGCAAATCACTTATTTGTACAATATTTGATATTGAAAACTCTTATCTCATATGTAAGATTGACATTTTTACTCCCATTATTTTTATAATCAGTAAAAAAAGAGATGACATTAAAAAAGTTATTGGACATTTATACTTAACTCACTTTCACTTTCCATATTCTTTTTTTGGTGTATAATCATACTGATTTATAGGTTTCTGCTATTGATAGAGCTTATGCTTTTCTGACATGACCAAGGGGGAGCCCTTCCTGCATAAAGCCTTTCATGATCTTCCTCTAAATGTAGAACTGACTGTTTCCTTTTTTAAGGTTCCTGCTTCTCTGTGTTCTGCAAGTTTGTAAACCTGGTAAGGTGAAGAATTAGATATTAGATATCTTTGCACTTCTAATCCCTTGCACAGTTTCTGGCACATAAAATGATGTAATAAATCTTCAGAGAATGGATCAAAAGACCTTTATAGACTTAACATGAAATTTTTCTATATGATTGCAAATTTACATTATTTATTTTTCAAAATCTTGATATAGGAGTAAACATGGAAGCACTAACTTTATTCCAGAACAATTTTTGGATGACTTCATTGATCTTGTTGTTTGGGGCCATGAGCATGAGTGTAAAATAGCTCCAACCAAAAATGAACAGCAACTCTTTTATATATCACAACCTGGAAGTTCAGTGGTTACTTCTCTTTCCCCAGGAGAAGCTGTAAAGAAGTGGGTAATTGTTATATATTTCAAATCAATTTTTAAGAAATCCTTGCTATAATAATCTAATTATCCTGTAAGTTCAGGGTACTGACAGTATTATTATTTCTGTGATAGATTTATTTATGAAGATTGATCATTCTATATAGTCTTATTGTTTTCCCAGATTTTAAGCCATTTTCAGTAACAGCATGCAATTGGTGTTAATGATTTTGCTACTCATTAGGCATATTCAAGACTAACATTTTTATTTATTACATTTAAGTTAGATGCTACAGGTGATGACTACTAAATTTCATCAAGTCCATTTTTAAACAAATTCCCTTAAATTGAGATTTAAGGGAATTTAATTGAGATTTTTTTTCTGGTGACAAATGCAATATTATAGCATATTTCATTTCTTTTAATTCTTTGGGGGAATGATGTGATTAAAAAGAGTACTTAACAGTGATTGAACTTAATTTTTATAATGGGTTTTACCCTTTGAATCTACTCAAGTTCTGATTGCTGTGATGACAATAATAGGTTTAAAGACTATGGTAATAGGATATATGTTGGATTTTTTTTCATGATTCTGCTAAATCATTTTACGTATATATGTACATATATACATAATGTAGTCTATACTGCTTTCATGGTGTTGATAACATTTTACTGTACTTAGTTATTGTTGTGTCTGTCTTTCCATACAAGACTGTATATTTGTTTAAGCAGGAAGAATAATGGATGAGTGGATTTTATTCTGGGGAAGGAGAATGTTTACCATTTTTTCCTTTGATAACGTTAAGATTAAATTGCCAAAAACATTTATTTTTAAGGGCGTGATTTTATGAAGAAATATTTTTAGAAAATAAGTGAGAAATATGATAGCTTTTATGTACACATTTTCCTGAGGAAATTTGCGTTGTGACTACATTTTCATTGCTCTCCATTTTAGACATGTTGGTTTGCTGCGTATTAAAGGGAGGAAGATGAATATGCAGAAAATTCCTCTTCAAACAGTGCGGCAGTTTTTTATGGAGGATGTTGTTCTGGCTAATCATCTGGACATTTTTAACCCAGATAATCCTAAAGTAACCCAAGCCATACAAAGCTTTTGTTCGGAGAAGGTAATTCTTTTAGATAAAATCATTGAGACCTGCTTTAGTTGTGGAATTATTTACCTTCTAGTAAATAATTTCATAGGGAATAGGGAGGCCTTTATATTGGTTGCATTCTCATGAAGCCTGTAAGGAACCACTGTTGTTCAGTAAATGAGTTTAGTTGTGTCAAAGATCTTTTTTTTTTTTTTTTAAATCATTGAGATTAAGGAATGCTATATATAGAAAAAAACCTTAATTAAATCCTTCTCCCAGGTCCTTTCCTTCTTTTCAACAACATATATATAATCTTTTCTCCTTTTTAATCTTGATTTGATAATTTGTGATTTTATTTATGAAAGCAGGCAGTGGCTTTGATTGGGATAAGAGAATACTGTAGTGCATGGGGAAAGCCTTACCTCCCTAATAATCTCTATTAAATGTCCTTTTCACCCTGAAAGGTGCTTCAAATAAAATCTTAAGATGTGTTTGCTGTTCACCCTGTACCTTCAGCATAATTCTCCTGCCTCCCTTTCCATGCAGATTGCCACCCCTAAACCTCTAGAAGTTCTGGAGGCACTACTGAAATTAGGTGAATACATTTAATAATATGTAGGTGGACAGCTTAATAACACTAATTACTGACACTCAGTTCTTACTCTGTGCCAGTTTTTCTGTTTCATATTTTATTATAAAATTCATGTAAAGTAGAAAGAATGATAATTATGATCAATATTTACTGATTATATCAGCATTTAATCCAGTCAACAATGCTGTAATATAAGTAGGTAAGTTCTACCATCTACATTTTACGTACAAGGAACTGATCCTTAGATAAGTAAGTCATCATGGACACACAGCTTTATAAGCAATGTGTAGCTTGAGGTTCACATAACTAAAAAGTTTAAGAGTATGCTGGTTTCGAGATGACTGACTCCAGTAACTCAAATTAGGATTACTGATTTCTCTCTTTCTGTTATGTCCAGCCCCCTGCCACCTACTCTTGACAGTTTCTATGTTAAACTTCTCTGTAAGGAAGACATTTTCACATGGTGGCCCACAGACTTACGTTATCTTTACAGCTGAATTGTTTTTCTTAGTATTTCCAGATAAACCCTTATCATTGAGTTTCACTGCGCCGAGGTCATGTATGCATCCCTAAACCCAGTCTCTGAAGCCAGAAAGATGCTATATGATTGATTGATTTTGCATTGATTGCATTCAGACATGAGTAATATGCCCTTCTCTGGAGTCAGCCCAAGGTTTCTCAACCTTGGCTCAATTGACATTTTGGACTAGGTAATTTGTTGTGAGAGTCTGTTCTGTGCATTGTAGGATGTTTAGCAGCATCGTTCCTGGCCTATACTTACTAGATGCCAGTAGTACCCTTTCTTCCCAGTCATGACAACCAAAACTGTTTCCAAACTTTGCCAAATGTCCCCTGGAGGGGCACAATCGCCTCTGGTTGAGCTCCACTGGATTAGCTCTACCTAAATCCTTTGGACTTTGGTGGTGGCATGAATCCAGAGAGGAAAGTAGATGCTGGTGACACCAAAGCAATAAAGGTCCATTTTAAACACCTAGGTATTTGACCTAGTACCTGGCAAAAAGGTGCTCTGTCAATTCTTGTTGAATTCAAAGAATTGACCTACAAGATGCTATTGGAGATCTGTGCTGTCCAATATGATAATCGCTAGAACGCGTGGCTGTTTACATGTAATTAATTAAAATTAAATTAAAAATTCAGTTCCTCACTTGTACAAGCCATATTTCAAGTGCTCTGAATCCACAGGTGGCTCAAGGCAACTCTATTAAATACTGCAGATCCAAAACATCATCACAGAAAGTTCTGTTAGACTGCTTTGTTAAGTTTAAAGGACAATGTAAGATCTAAAAATCTTAGAAGAGATCTGAGGACAAAAACACTTGTTCTGTATTGTTCCTAAGCTCAGAACCAAGTTATAAGGAGGGAGATTTTAATTCCCAGAACAGGAACTTTCTGACAACTAGAGTTGTTCAACTATGAAATTGGCCATCTGAAGATACCTCATCACTGTGCACACAACCACTTGTGAGAAGGCGTCTAGTATTGCCTCCTTGTAACTTGGTTCTCTCATAAGAACAAGTGTTTTTGTTCTCAGATCTCTTCAAGTCTAAAATTTTATAATCTTGTCCTCTGATAGTATAAGATAACTTAAGATATTTGAGAACATTGGTCTTACTTTTAACTTGAACTCTTCCAAGATAAATAACCCAAGATCCTTTGTTTATAGGTAGATTTCTAAATATTCTGGTCAGTCTCCTATGGATGATATGATGGAGAAAGCTAGATTTATTTGGTTTTAAGTTGGTGAGATGAGAGAAGCCTTATTGAAACATGAGTAGAAAATTGGAGCAGGAATAATGTTTTAAATTTTCTTTTAAAAGAATTACTTTAGAGATTGAAAAATTATTTTATTTAGAATTTCCATAAAGACAACCTTTAAGGAATGGTATTATTGGGAGCATTACAAGAAGGTATATTTAAAAAGGTGTTAGAAATGACCGAGGAAATAAAGATGATTATGTAGTTCAGAGAAATTCCTATGGTAGGAATATAAGCTGCTATTCAGCCGATTTAAGTCAAATTTAATACTTTGATTTTAATCTTTATTTTTATTGTAAGATTACAGTAATGCTTGAAAATGCAGAACGGGAACGTCTGGGGAATTCTCGACAGCCAGAGAAGCCTCTTATACGCCTGCGAGTAAGTCCTATTTATATAAATGAAAATATTAATTTTCAAAGTATAGCAGTGTACAGTTTATATGGATTTTTTGAAAAGTAGTGAGAAGAGCGCTTATTTTAATAAAGAGCAATCACCACTGGAGACAAAAACAATAAAGCTGTAAGGATTTAACTTAATCACAGTTTAATTGATAGGTTTGATATTTTCTTCTTTTTCTGATTTTCTGGAAAATTTGTTGTTCTGTTTAATAGATTAGCTGTGATCTCTGCCTTCACTTTTAACTACTCTTCTCCTCTTAGTCCATTCCAGGCACCTTGGCCTCATTGCGGTTTCTCAGGCATGTCAGATGCACTCTTACCTCCCTCAGCCTGCTCAGGGCCTCACTTCCTTAACATTATACTCCCCAAACCTTCCCTACAAAGCTCCCGATTTCACTTACCCTCTTTTCCTTCCTTTTTCCTTTTTTTCTCCATAACACACGTAGTTTGGTTTTGTTATTGTTTGAATTATTTTCTGTGCCTCACTAAACCTGCTTATCTTTTCCATAGTGATATAAACAAAGATATAACCACAGACCTCTTCTTAGCCACTGTGCCTTTCCCTTCTCCTAGCTCCTACCCTGTCTTTCGTATTCTTTTCCAAGTCCCTAAAAATATATAACCTATACTCATCATCTAACATTCTCTTCCCCAATTCACTATAATCAAGGCTGTGACCTCACCATATCAAGTAGAAAAGGTGACCTTCAGTTGTCGAATCCAATAGATTTTTTTTTCATCTTGCTGAATCACTCTTGGGCATTCTCTGAGTTATCTGTATCCTTTCCTAACTCTTAGTTAGCCCTTTTTTTAGTCTAGGCATATGGCTTTAGCAACAACCTACAGAGTGATGACTCCCAGATTTTTCCTTAGACCTTCTTATTTTTGGTTCTGTTTTTTTTTTTGTTTTGTTTTGTTTTTTTTTGAGACAGAGTCTCACTTTATTGCCTGGGCTAGAGTGCTATGGCACTAGTCACCCTAGCTCACAACACCCTTAAACTCCTGGGCTCAGGTGATCCTCCTGCATCAGCCTTCTGAGTAGCTGGGACTACAGGCATGTGCCATGACACCCAGCTAATTTTTCTATTTTTAGTAGAGACAGAGTCTTGCTCTTGCTCAGGCTGGTCTTGAACTCCTGAGCTCAAGCTGTCCTCCTGCCTTGGCCTCCCAGAACACTAGGATTACAGGCGTGAGCCACTGTGCCCACTCAGACCTTCATGTAATCTGTACATCTGGGGGTCCCCTAAAACGTGATACTCAAGAAGTGTGGTCCTTATACCAGCAGCATTGGCATTGCCTCAGAAATTATTAAAAATGTAGAATCTCAGGCACCACTTCAGACCCCACTGCATTTTAACAAAACCCCCAAGAAATTTGTGTGCACGTTAAAACTTGAGAAGTCCTGGGATTCTGGATGTAAAGAGGATAAAGAGTCTAGTCTAGAGCCAGACTGCTTGGGTTTGATTCTGGCCTTACCACTAGGTGTATGACCTTCAGCAACTGGATCTCTTGTCCCTGGGTTTGTACATAATAGATTTGTGAGATCCAAATGAATTAAATTTTGCACAATAAGTGGTGTGGTCCCTTTTCTGTATCCCACTGTCATTGCTGTAACTGAGCGCTTATTATTACTTACTGGCCTATTGCTGTAGCATCCTACCAGGCCTCTGCCTCCAGTTTCCTTGTCTCCCCACCACTAGCTTTTTCTCCATACTAATGCCAAAATGATCTTTGTAAAACACAATCTTACATGTCTTTCCTGCCAAAAACATCTTAATGATCCACTAGCACTAACAGGAAAAAGTCTAAACTTTTTAGAATAGTACTCAGGGGTCTATGCGGTCTGGTCTAAACCATACTCTTTGGTTTGTTCCTCCTCTTCCTGCACGCACACCCTAAGCTCCAGTCTTATTGGACCAAAAGTTGTTCCCTGGACGCAGTGGAGTTTGTTTCACTGGAACCTTTGCTCATGTTGATCCTGTTGCATGGAACGCACTTCACTCTTCCTTTCTCTACACCTCCTTTAGCACCCACCTAAGCCTGGAAGCCTCCCTCTCCAAGGAAGCCTTTCTTGACCTCCCCTCAGAGTTGATGCCACTTCCTTTATGTACTCATTCTACTCTGTAGATACCTCCTACAGCACCAATCACATTCTTTTTTTTTTTTTTTTAATTTGTTTTTTAAACCCATGTGTCTAAGGCATGGACCATGTGTGGGCGCAGACCAAAAGCCACGCTGGGACAAACAAGGGGTTGCTTTGTCCCTGGCTGTTATGAGAGGAGCACCGCCAACCAGATGCCACTCTACTCAGCTTGGGCAAGCACTGGGCATGTTCTACTTACAGTTATCTGTGTGTTTGCCTTCCCAGTCAGCTTGTGTATTTCTTGACAGTCAAGATTGGTTTTATTTATGATTGTGTCCCTAACCCTTAGCAGAGTGCCTAGAACATTGAGGATATCCAACAAAGTTTGTTTAATGAATCAGTTTTATAACTCTTAGGAGCAGAAAATTACAAATAAAAAGCTAGGCTAGAGTATAATTGTTAAAATGCCTAAAGAGTTTTGGAGAGACCCAACAGCTTTAACAATCAGCGGTTTCTCTTTTATAACATGGCATCTGTAGAGATGGTCTGGGACTATGGGTGATACAAAGGCAGCTACTTTAAGGGAACCACATAGTTTTCATCAGAGCAAAAGATCCCATTTTTCTCATCTATGTATGTCTGACATTATTAGAACTAACCAGACCTAAATAGAAAAACTGGCCTTTCTTTCCTTGAGCACAGTAAATTTAAATTATTAATTCATTCGTGAAACAGAGGAGCAGCTATTGTCATGTAAGTATTAATAATATTACAAAACTACATTGTATTGACTAAAGGACCCTCATTAATTCATTATTTCATTGAACAAATCTTATTGAGTACCTTCTGTTATGGACGCTGGGGGACACAGCGATGCTAAAACAGATGAGGTTTTAAATTTGTTGAGCTTACAGGAGGTGAAGGTGTGAGGAGAGACATAATAAACAAATATCAGGTAAATGAACAGAAAATGTAGCAGAAAGCACTATGTGTGATGAAGAGCGTACGTGGGTGGTAGTTGGGCTGGGAGCATTTTGGGTAAGCTGGTGATGGGAGCATGCTGCTTCTCAGAGCATACTTTGAGAACACTTAGTGTAGGAAAATGACTGTATCTCTTAGATATGGTGAGATCATATCTCTTAGAAGGAATGGTGATATTTCTCTTTGTAAGGTCTATTTAGCATTATAGACTGCTTGAGAAAGTGCCTGCCTTGAAAGAAATTGTTAGTTCCAGCAGGATAGCATGTTTTAAAGGTAATCATTCTCCAAGCTCACAGATGTGATGCTTTGCTATCTGGATTTTCCCAGCTTTCATCTTTGTCTAGTGTGAAGGCACATCCCTAAACTGATAGACCAATTAACAAATGCGTCTAGGCCTGGTGTTTTATTGTGATGGTTTTGTTGTTTTGTTGTGAAAGTTAAGAATTTTGTTCAGAAGTTTCACCTTTTCAGATGGTGTGCCTGGTATCTACCTAGACTATTATGTTGTCATGGGGAGATGTAATCATTCCAACACTGGAATACAAAATACAAAGTATTTTGCTTATGCTTATTAATCTTCCAAGCATCATTTTCTCAGTAGGATAAATGGTATACAATCATGATCTTTAAAATGTAGAAAATTAATTTATAAATTTACAAGTATTGATCATAAACCCTATAAATACTGAAGGATGAGTATGTTTCTTAAAATTGGGAAATTGTTAAACCTAGCCTTCATGGGGTTATTCTGTATTTCTAGGTGGACTATAGTGGAGGTTTTGAGCCTTTCAGTGTTCTTCGCTTTAGCCAGAAATTTGTGGATCGGGTAGCTAATCCAAAAGACATTATCCATTTTTTCAGGCATAGAGAACAAAAGGGAAAAACAGGTAAGTGAATTATTTTTACAGGTTAAAAAATTCTCTTATAAGGTTGTATAATCAATCTTTAGTAAAAGAAATATAAAATAATGAAAGATGTTTGAGTATGATTATAATATCTTAGACAAATAAACTGATATTTGGAATAATTAAACCTCTTGTCATCTAAAAATTAGATAGCAATCATTTTTAAACCTATTGATACCAATAAAGAAATGGAAGGCTTTTTCTGCAAACATTATTTTTTTAAGCAGTCCTGCTGAGTAATTACATACACAGATTTTAGAGATTTATTGCTCAAAATAAATACTACTACATATTGTTGATTTTCAGAGAATATACTCTCGACTTTTATATTATTATATATTTTGACTTTAAAGTGTGTAGTGATCTAGGAAGACTTCAGACTTTTGAAATAAGGTGTTCCATAGTTTGATATTTCTGATGATCCAGATAATTAATTTTCAGTTAAATTTCATAGAAACTAATTGCCCTTTTTTGCATTTATAAAATAAGGTCATCTGACTGAAATAGTGCTTTTTCGTAGGACATATTGATCATGTAAAATACAGAGGCTCTTCTTAGTGCTGTTGAGTCAGAGAATTTTCATAGACATGGATGGCCCTTGTTTATAAGTAAGCTACCTAAGTTTTTATTAGTCTAAATTTAATGGGCTTCTATTTTCATTGTCAAATTGTGATCAGAAATTGGGTATGCTGTGAATTCAACCTGAAACAATAATTCATATACTTAAGGAGCTTCTATAATACTGTTTTGGGCAGCGAGGGGCGGGGGGGTCCCTATCTGAGAATTGTATTTTTATGTTATGAATTTTAATTAGTTGCTTCTTGATAATTGTTTACTTTAATTGCACATCTTTATTAATTGAAATGTTATGGATGTATCATTCATAAGAAAACAGAATATACAATTAATACTTTATCTTATTTGAGTTTCATCATACTGAGTTTTGTTCTAGTGATTTTTTTGTTTATTTAAACATAAATTGCTCAATGGAAACAATGGCACTTTTATATGTTTTATTGAAAGCACTTTCTATTTTGACCAGCTCTGCCACTTAACTATATGCATGATATTGTGCAAATTACTAAACTTCTGCTTTTTCTAATCTATAAAAAACAAGATAGTAACTGTGCTTGGCCTCACAGGATTATTGTGAGGTTTAGATGATAATACACTGTGTAAATGGTCTTAATACTGTGTCTGGCATATTAAAATATAGTAATCATATTTATGAAGTAATATTAATATTGACCCTCCTGCCTTGAAATTCAAAAAAGATTTTTGTTTACTTTTCCCTACCACCTGCCAAGAGAAACATTGAACTTTTGCCTCTTTCCTTTCTAGGCCTTTCTGTACACTTTTTCTCTGCTTGAAATGTTTTTTCCTCCTTTTTTGCTCAGTGAATCTTATCTGTTTTGCAACTTTTGATTTAAATGATAGCTGCCTTTGATACTTGCACATGATTTTCAGCCTTCTTTGAGAAGAATAATTGCTTTCTTCTCTACATGTCATATTCTCTGTAGCACTTACCACCTTGGATTGTAATCATTTATCGTTAAGGGAAAGGATCCTATTTTTTTCATGTTTGTATTTTGCATTTTCTTTTTTTTCTTTTTAGAGACAGGGTCTCATTATGTTGCCCAGGCTGGTCTTGAACTCCTGGGCTCGAGTGATCCTCCTGTCTCTGCCTCCTGAGTAGCTGGGACTACAGGTGTGCACCATTGTGCCCGGCTTCATTGTTGTGTTTTTAACACCAGGTCCCACACCTACTAGACATTTAACATTCATTTGCCTGGTAAAGGTTATTGGTAGAGCCAATACTGTAGCTGATATTTCTTGACTTCTTTCCTAGCACTCTTTCTAGTCTATACCCCCTGTTTTTGAGACAGTCATCTTGCTTAGGAAGGCAGCAGAAGTGCTTTGTACATTCTTCCCATTTGTCTTACAGAATGTTAAAAAGATATGTGCTCAAGGGCTGAAATTTAATTAAATTAATAATTTTAACTGTTAGATCAGGGACATTCTTAAGTGAAACTGGCTTATTGTGTTTTGAATTGTGAGTATGTCATGGTGACTACTGGTGGAATTTTATGCCACTACCTTAACTCATTCCAAGGCACTAGCAGTTTTACCTATGATTGCTTTTGTATCATCAGTGCAAATGTCCAGACAGTGAAAAGGCAAATGACATCTTAATATTATTGTGAAAGTAGTTTTGACCGTGTGTACCCTCCGAAAGGGTCTTAGGGACCTCCAGAGGTTTGTGGTCCACCTGATGAGTACAGCTGTAAGAGACATATCACTTGGAGATATGGAAAAGAAATACTGACTACCGGGAAAAGACTGTGGCTATTAGCAAAAATGGCTTGTTTTGCCTCAAATTTTACCGTGTTGCGCAAGCTGGCAGTTGATAAAGTTTGGCGTTACCTTCTCTGCTGACAACAACCTATGATGAGTTTGGCCACTTTACCATCATAATAAAAGCTATTTTTTTTTTGATGGCTTCCTTTTTTCTAGAAGAAGAGATCAACTTTGGGAAGCTTATCACAAAACCTTCAGAAGGAACAACTCTAAGGGTAGAAGACCTTGTAAAACAGTATTTTCAAACTGCAGAGAAGGTAATTTCTTACAGTTCACATTTTGAACAATGGCTCTTAAAATAGCAGATTTTAATTTAAGATATGTTTAATTGATAGTTTAAACAAAATGAATCCTCAAAATGTTTGTGAAGTAAGTAGAGTGACAGTTACATTTATTTGTAGTTGCTGCACATGAAGAAAAATTAGTGTTTAATGTTACTAATATCATTAACATGGCTGTTGATGTTGGTATTCTCTCACTATCTTTTTATCTCTACTGCAAAAGTCTTAATCCAGTATCTAATTTTCTCATATTTGGTTGTAATTTCAGAATTACGTTACAAAGACAGCCACATGATGGTGAAACCACTCAAACTTATTATCATGTGTATTTGCCACTCTAAGATTGTCTGGTTATAATAGTTTCCTATTGCTGCTGAAACAAATTTCTACAAACTTAGTGGTTTAAAACAACACAAAGGCGTTACCTTAATGTTCTGTAGATCAGAAATCTTACACAGGTCTCACTGGACTGAAATCAAGGAGTTGGCATTGCTGTGTTCCTTTTTGGAGGCTCTAAGGGGAAATTCATTTCCTCCCCTTTTCCAGCTTGTAGAGGTGCCTACTTTTTTTGGCTCTTGGTTCCCTTCTTTTATCTCCAAAGCTAGCAATGAATGTTGTGTGTCTCTGACTGTTTTCCCACAGGTATTTCTCCCTCAGACTCCCTTCTGTCTCTGTCTTCTACTTTTAAGGACCCTGTGATTACACCCGACCCACCTGGATAGTCTCTGCTAATCTTTCTATTTTACAGACAGCTGATTAGCGCCTGAATTTCCTTTTACCATGTCATCACAGACCCCAGAGATTAAGATGTAGATATCTTTTTTTTTTTTTTTTGAGACAGAGTCTCACTCTGTTGCCCGGGCTAGAGTGCCGTGGCGTCAGCCTAGCTCACAGCAACCTCAAACTCCTGGGCTCAAGCGATCCTTCTGCCTCAGCCTCCCGAGTAGCTGGGACTAC
>CAUYRT010025667.1:0-13225 GCA_963574885.1 Lepilemur ruficaudatus | reverse complement strand
TGAGGCAGAGTCTCACTCTGTTGCCTGGGCTAGAGTGCTGTGGCGTCAGCCTAGCTCACAGCAACCTCAAACTCCTGGGCTCAAGCGATCCTTCTGCCTCAGCCTCCCGAGTAGCTGGGACTACAGGCATGCGCCACCATGCCGGGCTAATTTTTTCTATATATTTTTAGTTGGCCAATTGATTTCTTTCTATTTTTAGTAGAGATGGGGTCTCGCTCTTGCTCAGGCTGGTTTCAAACTCCTGACCTTGAGTGATCCTTCCACCTTGGCCTCCCAGAGTGCTAGGATTACAGGCATGAGCCACTGCGCCCGGCCACAATGAAGTATTATTCAACCATAAAAGTATAAAGTTCTAATACAAGCTACAACATGGATGAAACTTGAAAGACATTATGCGAAGTCAAATAAATAATGGACGTGTATTTTACGATCTTACTTACACGAAGTACTTAGAATAGGCAAATTCATAAAGACTGAAAGCAGGTTACAGGACATCATCAGGTGCTGGGAGAGGGGAAATGGGGAGTTACTGCTTAATGGTTGCTGAGTTTTTGCTTTTAGTAATGAAAAAGTTCTAGAAATAGTGGTGATGGTCATGATGGAATTGCAATTAATGCCACTGACCTGTGTACATTTAAAGATGGTTAATACAGTAAATTTTATGTTATGTATTAAATACATTTTATCACAATAAAAAAATACCTCCCCCAAAATACTGTCCTTATTCTAAGTGCTTAAAACCTAGATCACACATACAACATGCAAGAGAAAGTATCTGAACCTCAGTGCAAAGTGCTTTCTAAAAAATTTTAAGTGAGTGCTTACTAATCAAAACAATACTTGGAACTCTGAAGAGAAAATATCATTATTTTTGGTTCAGTTAGACTTCTTTCTAATAAAAGAGAAATATTTTAAGATAGCTTAAAACTTTTCTTTAAGGTTTGGGACCACTTGGGGATGTTTTTCTTGTTGTCACAGTACTGATTATTTTGCTAACTTTACCGTACTTACATGATTACTATGACGATCAGAAAGGTATCCTCTATTTTCCACTGTCAGAAAATAATTACAAATAAAGAGGGAAGGCTGGCATAAATCCTATGGTATTGGATTGGAATCAAAGGTATCAGTTATGAACTCATGGTTGTGAATACACACAGATAAAAAGATACAGAAATAAATACAGATGTTTGTGTATGCATGGATTAGTATACATATAGGTATTTCTAGCTCTGTCCACTGAATAGAGCCTAGGAGCAAATGGCAATGAACACACATAGAATCCAGATCTTGGTTTCTAAACACCATTCTCTAATAAAAGGAACCAGAGCTCCTTGGAAAAGTGACTGATTCCAGAGCTGGAACAGGAAAAATACAAGTTGAGCCTAGAATATTTATGATACCAGAAAACATGAGGTGCTTTCCTAAAAACATGAGGATGGGGGCATGATAAAAAGATAAAGAGCCAAATTAAAGGCCAAATCTGGAACAATTTGGGCAACAAAATAAATTTAGATAGTATTAGATTATAGGCCACAGATAAAATATTTAATAAATGTCTACAACTCAATACTGATAAAAACAAATTATTGAATAAATAAGTAAGTGCAGACAAGAGATGGCTCTTCCTTGTAGATGAATTCCAATTAATAAATGTAGAAGCAAATGAGAAGAACACCAAATTACCATTAATTGAACATCACCATAATAACTGTTACAGGCAAGATCTACCAAACAATGCTAAAATCACTGGGCAAAAGTTTGAGAACAGGATATCTGCAAAGTTCCAAAGAATTTCCCTAAAGTATCTATTAATTATAAAGTGAAAAATAGTAACACCACAAGTAGAGATATGTGGCAGCTACCACCTTAACCAAATGAGCATTAACATCTCTAATAGGATATATTGACATCCTGTCCCCTGTGATATGATGCATTGAGGAGGACTCTAGATCACTTGCATAGTAATTTTGCCAAAAATATATGTCAATCTAATTATGAGAAAATATCAGACAAACCTAAATTAGGGGACATTCTACAAAATAAGTGACCACACTCATCACAACTGTGAAGGTCATGAAAGAAAAAAAAACCTGTCACAGATCAGAAGTGACTAAGGAGACACAACAATTAAATGCACCATCTGACCCTGCACAGAATCTTAACTGGAAAATGGACATTAGTGGAAAATCTAGTGAAATTCAAACAAGGTCTGTAGTTTAGTTAACAGTATCAAACCCATGTTAATTTCCTGGTTTTACTCATCATGTTACGCTTACCTAAGCTGTTAACATTAGGAAAAGCTGGATGAAAGGTATACCCAAGCTGTCTTCTTGCAATTTTTCTGTAAGTCTAAAACTATTTCAAAATTTAAAAAACAGTAAGTATTCTGTGCCTTCTCTTCTTCAACCAAATTAAACCAAAGCTGAGAAATTCAAATATTTAGATAGGGGAAATCTAACATTTCATTCTTTGAAAAGCAACCTACATCAAAACAAGACTTAAATCATTGAGTTACTAGATACTTATTAAATATTTACTATATTCTAGATCTCTACCAGGGACTAGAGATGTTACCTTCAAGAAGCTGATAAGAAAAACAAAAATGATAAACTGTCAATCTGATGAAAAATTCTGACACACACAATTAGGCTATAATCCAATGATTAAGTAACAGTAACATCATTTATAATATTTAAGTATATAAAAGAAAATCCTTTAGATAACTAAAATCTTCAAATAGAACATTTATACCTGTATATTTACAGAGTTTATATAAACCTCACATACTACATATATTACATATGATAGTCTTGTATGTAGTAATTAATGTCTAACACTTCCCAAAGCTCTATTAAATATTTTCCATCAAAGATTGTATTTCTCTGACCTAGAAATCAGCTGCTTATTTTAATCTTAGGCAAAAAAGAATTCTACAAAAGAGAGGTAATGATAACAAAAATAACAAAAATTCAAATAGAACTAAACAGTTCTTAAATCAAGAATAATCTCCCCTTTTTGTTCCCTTCCTTTTGCTCTCCCTTTGCTGTGACAATGAGTCTGGTCGTCATCTGTGGCGTATGTATCATGCTCTGTAAACTTGTGTCTTGCTCTTGCCCTATCTTTCTCTCCTCAATCATTTTCGTGATTGCCTTAAAAAAAAAAAAAAAAAACTCAAAAAACAGGTAGATCAATTTACACAGAAAGTATCTGACTAAAAATAGCTAATGAAGAATCAAAATGTCAACCAATATCAAATGTATTATAAATTCAGTAGAAAATACAATGCAAGTCTGGATTTTTAATTCTTCAAA
The DNA here is from genome assembly GCA_963574885.1 of Lepilemur ruficaudatus. NCBI lineage: Eukaryota > Metazoa > Chordata > Mammalia > Primates > Lepilemuridae > Lepilemur > Lepilemur ruficaudatus. Next base: position 9,911 of record CAUYRT010025667.1, on the reverse strand, counting down.
ATAATAAAGCTTAAAGCAAGAAAAAATATTCCACCTCCTTTCCTCCAAATGACTCAAGCAGCAGGGTTCGACTGCACCCTAAAAGTCACTGCAGATCTAACATCCTAACACTACTCGTCTCAAAACTTTTAAGAACCAAAGGAGTATCTCCAATAAGTCTTTCCCAATTAAAAGCCAATACAAACTAGATGAATCTACATATTCTTGAAGACAGCAACACAAGGATTATATTAACAACTGCAATTTAACAGCTACATTACTGTTAAGATTCAAACCCAGGCAAAGAGCCAGATCACTCTGAACGGATATTGTGATTAACTGATTACTAAGAGAGGATTCGTCATACATCTCTAGTATCAATAACTTGTTATAAATCTCATGGTAACATTCCAAATTTCTGCTTGTTTTTTCCAAGATTTAACATTAGCCAGTCATAAGCTTTATAATATTCAGATTCGAGGGATGATTCTGTCATCAATTTATCAAACTTAACTGATAGTACACACACGAAAACACTGCTTTCAATTATAACCAAAATTTTTCCAGCGTATACAGAGAACAGGCAGATAAAATGAAACACAAAAGAAACGGTGCAAACTTTTGTAAAAAGTCTCACAAAGAGAAATAGCTCTTTAAACAACTCCACATCTGTAGATAAAAAACTCAGAGGGCAGAGCCAAATCAGAAGATGCTACGGTACTCCATGGTTTTCTCTTCTTTCTACATTCTCTCTTTAGGTGTTCTCATCCTGTTTCACAACTTAAAATACAACATAATACTCTGAAAAACACAAGGTATCAAAGCAGGTAAAGTATGCTACTATTTCTGCAAAACGGGGAAAATGATATAAATACATTTGCTTTTATGTGCACAAAATATTTCTTTAGAAGGATAGGTAGGAAAGAGCTAACATTGGCTCCAAGGAAAACTGGGTGACAAGCAGACAAGAAGTGGAGGGAGATTTTAATTCTACTCCCTATTGGACATTTTAAGTTTTGAACCACGTGAATATGAGTTTTATTCAAAATATAAGCCTATCAATAAATAAATGCGATCACTCCCCATCTCCATCTTTCTTTTCCCACTAGAATTTAGGTTCCATGAAGGCAGAGATTTTTGTCCATTTTTTCACCACTATATCCACACTGTCTGGTCTAACCCTGATGCTTGAGAACATGTGTTGAATGAGTGAATGACTCCTTGACCTCTCCGTTAATTCTAGACTTGTATATTCAATTGCCTACTTCTTTGTCACCTCCACTTGAACAACTAGATCCAGCTTAACAAGTCCAATCCGACCCCCCCACGTAGCAATATGCCCCCCCCACCTCTTCCCCATCTCAGTACACGGCACCACCATTCTCCACTTGAAGCCAAAAATCCAGAAGTCCCTCCTGTCCCAACCAAGAGCACTCTCACCCAAACTGCAAGTTCAATAAATATCTTTAACTTCAAAACACATCTCAAAACCTTCTTACTTGTCCCTTACCACTCCACAACCACTACTCCTCTCACTGGTCTCCCTTTTTCTCCCATCTACAGTCAGGTTGTAAATCAGACCGTATCACTCCCAGCTTACAACAGAATTCCAACAGCTTTTCAATGTATTGTAAGAATAAAAGCCAAACTCCTTGGGACAATAGGACCTCACAGGATCTTGCCCCTGGCTATGACCTAACCGTTTATCTCTCAAGAGGGTCCCCCCTCACTGAGCTACTTTCAGTTTGCTAGACACCACCTACATACCACCTCATGCTTTTGCATTGTGCCTCCCTCAGAAAGGAACACTCTTTCTTCAGAACTTTCAAAGGCTACACCCTTCTCATTGCTCAGGTATCAGGTCAAAGGTCACCTCAGAAAGGCCTTTCCTGACCACAGCATCTGAAATAGTCTTCTCTCAGCCATTCCCACTCTCCCTATTTTATTTCTTTCATAGTGCTTACTCTCTGAAATTATTTTTATTTCTTATTTATTGTGTCTCTCCCTCCCCAAACAAAACTGAAGCTCCAAGAGGACAGAAGCGACAGATATTTCACGTGTCTTATTTATTGCTGTATCCTGAATGCCTGCAATATTATTTGGCAAATAAACCAGGTGCTTGATAAATATCTGTCAACCGATAGATAAGGCAAAAATGACCTTAGAGAAGGTCCACAACATTTAATTTAGTGACAAACTGGTGATGAGAACACTGAAAATCACCAGAGAGCATGGCGAATGAAGAGTATTTCAGATGCATGTGATCATCCAAATATTCAAAAGGTAACAGAAAAGGTATTTTCCACAAACTATGTGCATGCATGCCGTAGAAATGTCCTCCAAACTGATAAAGTGCAACTGAAAAAAAGGATAATTCAAAACATTGTGTACCTCTGTTATTTCATGTTGACACTTTTGGAAGGGTCTTCCAAATACTGTATATGGGCAAAAGAGGCAAAGTATAACTAATTTGTTCATTTGTCTGCCTTGAAAAGGAATGTGAGATTCTAAAGGGTTTTGAATGTTTTTAAATGTTTATTATGTAGTCAGTAGTCAATCAGAACAAGGTGATTATTTCCCATACTTTACTACGAACGTAGATTTGGAACAGGTCCAACTCAAAGATTTTTATAGTGAAAAGTCAGAGCGTATAGCGAATGTTAACACTTTATATCTTATCTTCAAAATTTAAACTTCCATGGTACTGCCCTTCAACTGGTAATAGTAATAATTCATGGGGGGAAGGAGTGGACTTAACAATAACAACAGTGTGCAATTCACAGATGTTTCATTTGCATGCATGTAATGGTAGGGAATGGTCCAGAGTCCCTAGTGTGTAAGCAAGTGCTAGAGTCTGAGGATCTTATTTCACCAGACCCTAGGTGTTGAGACAGGAGGTCTAGCATGCACGTAGGATACTCCTCCCCAAAGCTATCAATCCTCCCTGTCTGCGGAAACAAAAGTGAAAATACTCCTGGTAAGGATGTATGAGATCGCTGCCCTCAACACACAGAGTTGCCTCTCCGCGTGAGCACGTAAATAAGCCGGAGTCCACGCACTCTCACCTTCCCTCCCTGCGAGGAAAATGGGGCCGAGGGAGGGGCGGCCAAGATCGGCTTGGGGAGGCCCAGGATCCAGTCCAGGGGGTGTCTGGGCTTAGGGGTCAGCGCTCTGGGGAGCCGAGGTCACTGATAGGACACCACCCTCCCCGGCCTCCCCCTTTCATCCCTCTCCCCTCCCCCCTCCTCGCCCCCAACTCCTCTCCTCTGCCCCATCCCCGCCACCCATTAACCGAGAAGGGAAGTTTCCCGGCGCCTGCAGCCCGACTCCGCGACCCTCAGCGGGGTTACCTGCTGCAGAAGCGGGGCAAGGGGGGCAGGGGACAAGGGGAGGGGGAGGCAGCCCGACAGAGCGAAGGACGAAGCCCCCGGCGAGGAAGGTGGGCGGCGGCGGCGGCGGCTGTCAGCTCGCGTTCCTCTGATCACAGCGCTGCCATTACTGTGCGCCGAGGCCGCCTCCCCGGCCGGCCGCCGCCACCGGCCCAGGAGACGCGGGGGGTGGGGAGCGCAGCCCGGGAGCCCGCGCGCCGACGCTCACCTGCCTCCGCGAGGAAATGAAGCGCAGCCCGGGGCCGCCGCCGCCGCCGCTCCCGGGCGGGACAGGGGCGGTGGGGAGGGGGGACAGGGGAGAAGGACGGGCCTGCGACGGGATCCGCAGAACAATCGTGCTCCCGAGCGCCCGGCTTTGCCCCACACACACCCTCCCGTCTCCTTCTTCCGCTGCTGCCAACCCCCCCCTCGGGAAGCGATGGTAGAGTCCGCGCTACGGCAAGCGCGGGGGGCCCTGCTTAGCGCAATTGCGAAAGGCCTCGGAAATAAATCGGTACTGGAAGTGATTCCCGGCTGTGCTAAGGCAAACGCGGTACGCCCAGCTCAAGACGCACAGTCCCCACCGAGTTTGGGGACTACTAGTAACAACATGTCGGAATGGTGTTGTCAACAGGAGGGATTTTTCCTTGAGTTGTTTCAGACCTATGTGAATGTTCTAAGACACCACAGTCCTTGCCACACGCTTGCATGGGCTTTGCAAACGATCAAAAACATATTAGCAAAGCTACTTTTCCCTCTGACAGCCCCCTTTTCTAGTGGATGTTTATCTATAGACAGGTTCTGGGACATAAGTGTATTTTCAATAAAGGAACTTCTTTTCGCAGCCTTGATCACCTAACTTCCCACCTTCCCCATCCTCCAACCACATTGAACTGAAGGGTTTTCCTCCCTTAGAGTTTTAAACAGCAACGTTGACAGAAATGTAGAATTACTCTGTCACCTCCTTTTATACACAGGGCTACAAGGGAACAAAAGCCGGGCTTTATTTGTCATTCGCCTTTCGTATCAACAAGATCTCATGGTCAGGGTCTTGTTCCTCTGCACCCTTTGAGCACGCTTTTCCTCGACATCCCTTTCTCCCAGACTGTGCCAATCCTTCAAGGCCCATTTAAAATCCTGTCTCCTGACCTGATACATCCCACCAATCTTTCTCCTCTTCTAACCTGCTTCTCATGACACTTGAAGTCTATGCTCTTTATTTTAAGAAAGAGTTATTATATACTAAATTCAACAGTTTGTTTCCATTGTGTGAGCTTTTTCCTTCCTGTGTTCTCCCTCTTTTAATCCAGTGATTCTCAAAGTGTGGGCTCCAGACTTCTGGAAATCCCTGAGACCTTTTCAGAGGTCTCAAGGTTAAAAACTATTTTTGTAACAATACAACATGTTCTAGGAGGAGGAGGAGGAGGAGGAGGAGAAGGAGGAGGAGGAGGATTTAAAAAAAAAAGTTCTTTGTCTTTTTTGCTGGGTTTACATTTGCACTGCTGGTACAAAGCAATAGTAACATTAGCAGGAATCAAGACAGTGGCGCCAACCTGTTCCAGCTGGCATTGGATTCTTCTTTCTTTCCTGCCATGCACACTCCCAGTTTTTAAAAATAATGACTTAGGGACATCCTTGATGAAGTAGTAAAAAGTATTAATTCTTTCAAATTTAAACCCTTGCAGACTTTCTAATATTCTGTTTGAAGAAATGGGAAGTACACATGCACCTCTGCTGCGTGCCAAAGTAGGACGGTTGTCTTGAAGAAAAGCATTTGTGTGTTTGAGTCATAAGCTGAACTGGATGCATTTTTCACGGCACACCATTTTTCCTTGAAAGAACAATTGACAGACAAACGTGTGATTCTAACTTGGGAATTCACAAATATTTTCTCCACAATAAACAAAGTGAGCCTAACACTTCAAGCAAACAGCTGACAGTGTTCATTGCCAATGATAAAATTTAGCTTTCAGTGAGATTTGAAAATTTGGAAAACTTGTATTCAACACCATGAGCTTGACAGCTTGGCAATATTTAAATATTTTTCTGATGGCACTGTGGTGCTAAAAATGAACATGACTTTTTGATATTTTATGATAAAATATGTCATCACATGGAAGAACTAATTGACCCAGTGAACCAATATTCTTCAAATAACCAATGAAAAGTGTTACAAAATCATGCATCAATAAAAGATTCATTCGAAGTGTAAGATAGACCAATGAATGGATATATTTGTGTACATGTGCGGATGTATACAGTTAAAAACAGAGTTTGAAAGGTTCATTAATATGGTTTCAGATTCATCATTGCAACTAACCTTTAAGAAAGTACCACTTGTTGAATTTCACTGTAGTATCAAAGAAGAAAATCCACAATTATCCAAAAGGACTATTAATTCTTCTTTTAAGGCTTGAGATTCTTCATATATATCAACCATAGAGATATCTTCTACTCAACCAAATATTTAGAGACTTGTAAAATGTAAAAGCAATGCTATTATTTTCAGTAAAATTTTTTTATTTTTGAAAACATGGTTATTATTCATAAAACCATACAATTTATGTTAAAATGTGTTTTGGTTTATTATTTTTAAATTAATCAATAATTTTTTAATTTCTCTTTTCAAGTTCTAATATAGTAACTAGTTATGGATATAACCCACATAAACATAAACTCATTGAGGTCCTCACTAATTTTTAAGAGTGGAAAGTGGTCCAGAGACCAAAAAGTTTGGGAACTGCTACTCTAACTCATGAAATTCCTCTGTTCTTGTCCCATTCCTTTAAAACTCTAGTTAGAGATGTAAACTAGCATGAAGGATGCCAACTATGAATTGCTATAACACCCCTCTCTTTCTAAATTCCAGAGACTTCCCACCCTGTCATAGCTTACCCATCCTATACATTATAATAAGTAAATTATATTTCTATAAAGGTTATTAGCATCCAAACCCTTAATATTAAATTGAAATGGCTTCTTCCTTCCAGAAAAAGAAAAATGTATCCTCTCTGGCCAACCCTTTTAGCCACCATTTTTAGCAACAGTTAGACCTAAACACCCAAACCAAACCTCAAATCCTAGTTCATCTATGAACCTTTTCCTTGTCTTACTTTTTAGCAAACACTCCATTTAAAACTGTGTTTTGGCCCTCTATAATGTTTACCGAATTCCTTTATAATTTTTTTCTGATTTCAAAAGTAATAAATGTTTTTGTAAAAGCTACCACTCTTACAGAAATAGATAGCCATATGTAGGTTGATGTGTATACTTCGAGACTTTTTGCTATGAATTTGATTAAATATTTTTATACAAATCAGATCATATTTTATATATATATTTTTTTACCCAACATGAACTTTGACTAACATATTTTATACATATATATTTTGTAGTCAGCTATTTTCTCTTCAAAATCTTTCTGATTTTGATCTTCATGAGAACACTGAGATCATTCTTAGTTGGCCAAAACAATCGATAAATTCATAAACTGGCCAAATTCATTTCATAATCTCCCTTTCACCTACTATTTGAGGAGCTCCACTAAAGTAATTTTGTGTCATTGTAAGTTTCCTTTATAGACATGAAACCCAAAGAACTCTGATTTTTCCGGGACATTTACTATTTCAAATCATTTTTCTCACTTTTATACTCCATATAATGAATATGAATAATATTTTCTTAAATCTTTACTGGGAATTTGCATTTCCTGGTTATATCATCTTTTTAAGCATTTTTTCACCTTTTGTTTTGGGTAAGCTAAAAAAAATAGCTATGGCAGGACAGTCTTCATATTTGGAGTAGCTCATTAAGGAGCTATTTTGAGCTTATAAAAGTACAAGTCTCCTCTTTAGAGAAGTGGCTGACTATAGGACCAGGACAGGAAATATACAAGACGAGCCTGGAGTACCTTCTAGTGTAAGAAAGTAAGGAAGTGCTGAAAACAAAAACCAATAAAAATCCACATTGATGGGAGTATGTCACAGGGGCGCAGAAACAAACTGAAAGAGCTCCCGGCGGCCAAAGCTAGAACAATTCAAGCAACAAAATAAAATAGCATTGGATTAGAACCCAAAGTAAAAAATAAATATCCATGAGTCCATACTAACATGAAGGATTTACTAAATTAATGAATGGGAGGGAAGAGACAATCTCTTATGGAGAAGAATTCCAAATAAATTATGGAGATACTCCACCCTAAACCAGTGCAAATGTAACTCCTCACTCCTTAAGTGTGGGCTGAAAATTCTAACTTTCTTCCAAAGAGTATACGGTATGGAAAGGAAATTTCAAAAGTGTAACTTTACAGGGGAGAAACATGACAAATATTCTTCAGCCAGGTGATCAAGGTCAACGTTAACAATGGTAAGTCATGGTTATAGTAATGTATCCTTGATATGATGTGATGAGAATGGAACTTTACCCCTGTGAGCTTCCTCTCAAAAACCCCTAACTCCAGTCAGTCCCGGGAAAAATATTAGAAGAATTCCAATAGAAGAATGTTCTACAAAATTCTTCGCCAGTACTTCTCAAAACTGTCAAGACCCTTGGAAACAAGACAAGACTGAGAAACTCTCACAGTCAAGAGGAAACTAAGAAGACATGACTGTTAACTGGAATGTGGTGTCCTGAGTGGGATTCTGGGACAGAAAAAGGACAATAGGTAAAAACTATAGAAATCTGAATCATACGGATTTTAGTTGATAGTGATGCATTCATACTGGTTCATCAGTTGTAACAGGTGTACCATAGTAATGTAAGATGTTAACAACAGGGGAATTTGGGGGCTATAAGGGAACTATTACCTGCTTAATATTGCTATAAATCCAAACTGTTCTAAGAAATAAAGCCTATTAATTTTTTAAGAACTCATACAACTGTGTTCACACTTAATAAAAGGAAAAGTACACAGTCTCTCATCAGAAAAGCTAGGGGCCCATAACATTTCCTGTACGTGAAGGTGGCATCTCATCTGAGGTTACATCTTTGCCTCTCCCAGACAATTCTGGTTGAAAGCTATTTAAAAAGAAAAGAAAAAAGTATTCTTTTCTGATAAAAAGAAATTACCTGTGAATCCTTTATATTCCTTTGCAGTCACATTGAGACAGGTAATTTAATAAGATCAAAGCTGTGTTGAAAGAGAGCTCGTTTTAAAGCAAAACCCATATAACTTTCATTATTTGAGACAGATAACGCATGATCTCTCAGAATCGGGAGTAGAGAGTGAATCTGAGTAATGGATTTTAAGAAATAATATTTGATATGTGAAAGACGGAGAGATGGTTTTTTTTTCTGAAGTGTTACATCGTACTAAAAATACGTGCGTCCCCAAAAGTAAAATATGAATCAGGATCAACCGGGACGAGGATGATGACAAAGAAGATGGAAGAACGTGTGACTTAGTAAAAATAAGTAACACAGGCCATTCCATTGGAGGAGACAGGGACAAAGATAGCAGGACAAAGTCAAATGTGGCAAACCCGGAAGGAAGCTAATCCAGAGAACGGGTGAATGGGCTAAAAGTATAGTTTCAGGGCAGTCAGTCAACAGAATTAACTTGTACCAAGTGGGTCCAAGCACTGAAGTATGCTCACATCAATGTTACAAATAGGAACTATGCAAGATTATGCAGCCAACACTTGGGAGGCCGAGGCAGGAGGATCGCTTGAGCCCAGGAGTTTGAGGTTGCTGTGAGCTAGGCTGATGCCGCAGCACTCTAGCCTGGGCAACAGAGCAAAATTCTGTCTCAAAAACAAACAAACAAACAAAAAAACCTTCTAAGGCACTAAGAGAGAAAAAGGCCAGGCGGAACAAAAAGATTGTATAATGATAAAAATTAAACTGCTGTGAAAGACAGGTAAAAATCTGAATATAAAATAATAAAGAAACAAGTAACCAAATAAAAGCTGTTAAAGAGATTCAAGGATAGCACTGAAAAATAATTTTTCAATTAAAGATTTCAGTAGATCTTTTCAATAAATGATGCTGGATCAGCTGGACACTTACAGACAAAAATAACAATAAACCTCTATGTAAATTTCATACCTTATACAAAGATTAACTCAAACATGGATCGCAAGCTTAAAATATAAAACTTTTAGAAAAAAACACAGGAGAAAATGTTCAAGATCTAGGGCTAGGCAGAGTTCTTAGATTGAAAATGGTCATCAATAAAAGGTTGAAAATACTAAATTAACTTCATCGAAATTAACAACTCTTGGCCTGGTGCGCACACCTGTAATCCTGGCACTCTGGGAGGCCAAGGCGGGCAGATCATTTGAGTTCTGGAGTTCGAGACCAGCCTGAGCAAGACCTGTCTCTACTAAAAATAGAAAGAAATTAATTGGGCAACTAAAAATATATAGAAAAAATTAGCTGGGCATGGTGGCGCATGCCTGTAGTCCCAGCTACTCCGGAGGCTGAGGCAGAAGGATTGCTTGAGCCCAGGAGTTTGAGGTTGCTGTCTCAAAAAAAAAAAAAAAAAAAAATTTAAAAACTCTTTAGACATTATGAAGAGACAAGCTACAGAATGCAAAAAAAATACTTGTGCACTACATATCTGAC